>OVAN01008451.1:0-18143 GCA_900406275.1 Anastatica hierochuntica | reverse complement strand
TCAATATCATTTGTTGTCCAACGCATAACCAATTGTATCAATCAAGAATCATATGTACCAGAATTACTAGTAGCACCAGATCTGATAGATTAATATTTTTAATTTCAACGATCTTAAGCTATTTTCTATATATTACTCACGATTTTTTCTTCATTAAACAACTAATAATCACAAATCAACGTTTACTTACCCTAATCACCTAAAAACCTAAGTTCATAAACAAAATGGACCTTAAATCACCTACAAATGGATGAAGAAGAAGATGGTGAAAAACTACCTCAATAAAAGATTATTCAAGCTTGAAAGAGTTGAATGGTGGTAATGAGTCTAAGGAGTGAAGAAGAAGGAGATAATGAAGAACTTAATGTATAAGAGGAAGAAGAACGTATGATACGTACACTACGTACGTGATAGTAAAGTAGGTCTAGTTTTAATGAGTGAAGAGAAAGAGATAATGAATGAGATGTTGAAGAATTTAATGAAGTAGATGAGGAAGATTAAGTTACGTAATGGGTAGAAGAAGAAGAAGAAGAAAGTAGTTTTAGGGTTTAATGAGGTGTTGGTGGGAAGTGGGTCCCATTTTTTATGTTTTTATTTTAATTCTTTTCTTTTTCCTTCCTCTCAATTCTTTATTATTATTTTTAGTAAGGGTAAGATTGAAATTACACAAGAAGAAGGGTATGGAGAATAAGTAAGGGTATGTGGAAGAAAATCATTTCAATTAAAGGTAGATGAGATTATGATCCCGTTTGTCGTCCCATTGCTAATTTTATGCTCCAAAATTTTATTGTGTATTAAAAGGAAATGGTGGTTAAGGATTTTTTTAATGGGAAATTATAATGAATATTTTATTTTTTACCTCTAAATTTTTTTTGTTTTTTTTATTGTTCACAAAAGTGGGATATTTTTATAAAATACCTCTAATATTTTTTTTCACTTATAAAAACTTAATTAATCATTTTTCTATAATTTTTTTTTATCACATCTATTGTTATTCATTTAATTCATCCTTTTTTTAATTAGAGTAGTAAGGGGGGAAAATGTAGTTATTAATTTTCTCAATTTAGCATCCATTCCAAATTAAAATATCTGCAACATTTGTGTGGTCTAAACATTTTAGATCAGATAATTTGATTCGTTTGGTACCCAATTCAAAGTAGGGTAAATAGTTTTCTTCTCCTTTTGGCTCAACGAGCTTATATTTGATTTTTTTATTATTTTTTTATTATTTTTATCTAATTTTAGTTCATCTCCATTTATGTGGTTTGATATATAGCTGGATGAAATGTTGAAAGCAAAATTCTTTTATATAAAAAAGTAATTATTTTCTATTTTGTGTATATTGAATTTTGCAAAATAAAATATATATTTTGTAAATAGTCACTAAACGTTATATTATAGAGAAGATAATAATACTATTATGATTAGTTAGACAACTTATTTTATATAGATCATCAATTTTTTTAAATAAAAACAACCTTAATAAAAGTCAACACCGGACGATGTCAGAGATACGTGAAAGAAGAATCAATTGTCAAGTCTTCGAGACGGACTGCGTTAAGCTCATCAACATCCTACAACGGCTAGACGACTGACTAGCTTTCAACATGCTCATTCGGGATCTTCAGATTTTCCATGGATATTTTCCACGCTTCTCCCTATCTGCCATCCCGCGCACGAAGAATTTACAAGCAGACTTTCTAGCTCGGGACACTCAAATTATTGGAGGAATTGCTAAAAATATACCCGAAAACGATTTTGAATGTTAAACTAAACCCCAATTTGAATCAAATGCAAAACTACACCCTAAGGGTAAGGAAATTACGTTTGACACCGTTCTTTGCAAACAAAAATGGAACCACAATTACCGTTTTGACCTCAGCGCGGCAAAAGACTTCATCACTAAGTCTCATACGGTACTTCATCGTGAAGTCTTCTGTTTTAAGACTTCAATGTGTAGTCTCGTTAGTAACTAAAGCTTATAATTAAATTAGGTGGGAAAATTTCATTGCAGTTTATCAAAATATGAACTTAAGAAATTAAAATTTTCAAAAAATCATAATATAGAGGCATGTATGGCTGGTTATATTCTAAACCCTACAAACTTTCAGAGACTTCGCAGTGAAGTCTTCCCTTTAGGGTATAGAGACTTCCCAGTGAAGTCTCAAACCGTAACTAAATCTAAATTTAAATTAAAAATTTTGTTTCCAAATTTTTTTATAAATAAATTATTTTGAGTCAGACCCGAAATTTTAAAAATATAATTTCATAAAATTTCATAAAACTAAACCATGTGAGCTAAATCATCTTTGGATGTGTCTAGATTTGGGATAATGAGTTGCAATACATGTATACATCTCTAGGGTTACACTTAATATTTTTTGCTATAAAATGTCGAATATGCATCTAGCTGTTACATTTTGAATTTATTATACTAATATGATGTAAAGCATAAATATATATATTAGAGATTGTTAACATATAAGTGGAAAATTTATCTGATTTTAGGGTTTAAGGTATAGAGACTTCATCGTAAAGTCTCATATGAGACTTACGTTGGAGACTTCACCCGTAGACGTAAAAATGAAGCACCAAATTCCGTAAATTTGAGGAAAATTACTTTCCCACCTAAATTTTAGTTTCCCGCTTAGATATTTAGGTAAAATGTTAGATTCCCCTATTTTTTCACTAACCATAAAGATCTTAATTTCATAATTTGAAAAAACTCTTAAACCAAAAAAAATCTTTAGAGACTAATGAACGAAGAAGAAAGCCTTCCGTCGAGATCTGGTTGAAGTTTCAACGGCAATTATCTTTCTCTCATCCTCACGAGCAGCCGAGAATGAGTCGCTGATCCTACTCCAACCGCCGCTTTAGTCTCAGCTCTCCCCGCAGTCGCCGTTCGCACTTCTAAAGCCTAGATATCAGTTCGCCGTAAAGCCCTCTGACGTCGCTGAGAAAGTTTCCGGCGATACCTCGCGTTCTCTCACGACCATGCCTCCATCATCGCCGTTTATTTTTGTGTAAGTTTTTTTTTTTGGTTTCGTTTGTCATCATTACATCTTTGTTTCATAATTTCTTCTCAATTCCTGCATTGCTCCTTTGATGAATTTTAGTTTTCATTTCATTTTCTTCTTCTGCAAATCAATCTCTCTCTCTCTCTCTCTCTCTCTCTCTATCCTGATGTATCGTATTTGAAATGTTTCCTTGAATGTTTTAAGCTTTTGTAGTTCTCGGTATGTTTAATCCACACATCTTTTGATGTTATGTTTATGGTTGGACTGTGTTTAAAGATCTGGTAGTGATTTTGTTTTGTGATTGTTGGGGTTATAGGTGAAAAGGGAAGGGGAATCAGGGAATTGACATCTCTTGTGCATAAGAGATTTAGATTTCCTCAAGACAGTGTTGAGCTCTATGTCAAGAAAGTCAACAATAGAGGTCTTTGTGCCATTGCTCAAGCTGAGTCTCTCCGCTGCAAACTTCTCGGTGGTCTTGCTGTTCATAGGTGTGAGTCGTGTTTCTGTGTTCTCTTACCAATGTAATTTTAAAATGTTTGAATTGATGCATATCAATTGATGGTATTATTGTGTTTAGGATTCACGTATTAGCATTCACAGAACTTAATAGTATACATGTTTAGGATGTAATTGTTATTGTCTTCATATATATAGCTTTAGACATCAGTCTCATAGGTTTTACTTGTCAGGAAGTTTCTAATGTTGCAATGATCTTGTGTTTTATAGGGCTAGCTATGGTGTCTTGAGATCGTGTTTCGTTGTTTCCATCATTGGTACTTCTTCAACTCTTATTGGTTCTGTTTTGATTGTCTTCCATGGTAAGCATAGCTGTGGCTGGAGCTTCTCTGGAAAGTGATAGACAAGTTTTACTGAACCTGAAATCTCACTTGTTGAAAAGAGAACCTCTTGGTGAAAAATAAGAAAGAAGCTCTTGGTGAGGTTCTGAATGGAGATCGACTTGTTAGTGCTCCTTACAAGCTTAACTTCAGACCTACTTGTTAGTACCAACGGTAGATTTGCTACATTGTATTATAATTTAGTATTTGATTTTCACTTGAATCAAAAATCAACTTAAAATGAATGAATGTAATGAAGTAAGTTTTGTAACTTATCAATGAACGAATGTATGGAATAAGAAATTTCAGACATATTTTAAGAGAAGATTTTACTGTTCAGATTAGGGGTGGGCAAAATATCCGGATCCGAATAACCGATCCGGATCTGAACAGAAAAATATGGAACCGAACCGAACTGAAAACTTTTAAAATCCGAACGGCTCCTATAAAAATATTTTTCGGGTACCCAAAATATTCGAACTTTTTATAATTTTATAGAAAAATATTTATTTTTAATATCAATATATTAATTTTTTTTGGTTTTATTTTGGATATTTCGGTTCTTTTCGGATAATTTGATTCAATTTTTTCGGGTTTTTTTCAGTTTTTTTTGGTTTTTATGATTTTTGGGTTTTGGATCCGTTTCGGATTCATTGAAAAATTCAAGAACCGATCCGGATCCGATCCGAAAATTCATCGGATCCGAAATGGATCCTAAATAGACAGATCCAAAGATCCGAGATCCGAGATCCGAAGGATCCGAACCAGAACCAATCCGAGGATCTGAATGCCCACCCCTAGTTCAGATAACAAACACATGATATGATAGTGGTAGAGAAGATAACAAACACACAAGGCTAATTTGAAAAACACAAGACATAACCCTTGTAGATAAGATAACATAAGACAAACAAACTATATTTCTCATTATTTGAATCATTATTTGCAAGAAAAGTCATGTACAAACACGACATTAGCATTCGAGATTATAAAACTAACATGCTAATAAAGTTAGTACTCGTTGTGAAGTCTCAAGAATATAAGCTAAACACTTAATAAGTTAAAAAAAATTATTTAAAAATAATTATGCGATAAATACACCTAATACTTATATAGATTTAAAAGCCATAAGTAATGCACATTTTAGGACAAGAAAATAAAAATATGTAATTATAAATACTCTAGAATTACATTTTCACTAAACTTAGCATAAGAGACTTCATATTGCAGTCTCACAAAAGATTTCATGATGAAGTCTCAAGCGCGTTTTTCTGAAGTCTCATATGGGGTCTAATTTTGGAATTGACCATAGTTTGACTTTTCCAGGAGACTTCATGACGAAGTCTCATCTTATCTGAGACTTCATCGTGAAGTCTCCAAAAAAGTAGGGTCTAGTTTTGCAATTGACCGAACTTTGACTTTTTATGGAGACTTCACGATGAAGTCACGTGTCCAGTGAGACTTTAAATTGAAGTCTCACGTACTTTGAGACTTCACGATGAAATCTCCTGTAAAATAAGGGTCTAGTTTTGCAATTGACCACAATTTGACTTTTTCAGCATATTTCATCCTCAAGTCTCCGAAGGAAAAGAGTTACTTTTGCATCTAACCAAAATTTTCGATTCAGACTCTAGAGACTTGATTCTGAAGTCTCTCATATTTTTCGATGGTTCGAGACTTCACGGTGAAGTCTCTCCAATAGTCAAACTTTTGAAATTTGGGTCAAATGCAAAAGAAACCCTTTTTCCATCGAGACTTCATAACGAAGTCTCGATACACGTGCTATTTTTGAAGACTTCACGATGAAGTCTCATAAAAATAGTCGAACTTACGGTCAATTTGACCCTTTAGCGCTTACTTTATGTTAAAGTCTCAATTCCGGTTTTTTGTTTTCAAAAGAAGTCTGAGACTTTACAATGAAGTCTGAAGATAATATGTCAATTAAAAATTACACCCATGTTGACCATGAGACTTCATTATGAAGTCTTAGTTCGGAAAATCGGCGAAATGCAAGTAGAAGATACCTTAGGAGCTCATTTTACGTTTTGTCGACTTCCAAGAAATGCTTACATCACAATTACCCAAGAAACCCATTCGTTTTTATGCACGAATCTTGGTAAATTGGAAGATCTATGAAACGTGAGTTTTTAAATCAAAATTTTTAGTGTTTAATCAGTGAAATTGGAGAGGGGCTCGAAGAAAAAGAAGTATTTAGTTAAGATGGAGCATTAGAATCTCAAATATCGGTTGTTTGAAGCATTTACAGCTCAATTTGGTTTGTAATGGTGGTCGAGGTATGTTGAAGATGATGGTATTTTCGTGATTAAGTGCACTTTTTAGGTTATTTTATTTGAAATCCAGACGTGAGACTTTATCGTGAAGTCTCAGCTTGGTATTTTCGTAAATGAACCACCTTGTGAATGGCAGTTTAAGGCATTTTAAAAAGTGAGAGATAAGGGGTCTAGTCTAGCCATTGACTCCAAAAAGGGTCTAGTTTTGCAAGAAGCCCCAAATTATTTTTAGTGATTTTAACATTGTGGACTCTACTCCTCCATCTTGGGCTACTTATGATGGAGTGAAATTTTAATTAATTTTTGGTTGAAAAAAAGCCAACACCAAAACATTAATGACTGAAAGTGTCTATTATATTAGTAAATGCACCTTAAACTCTACTAAACCACACAATTTGTAAACTATATTAGTAAGGAAAGACCAAAGTTATGATTTACATAAAAAATAAATAGAAATACTACTCAAGATAGAATGACTATTTCCGTATGTATTTAGACAACTTAAATAACAAAATATCAATGAAAGATAATACGTAAATGAACATATAAAATAAAAGTTAATGAGAAAAATCACTTTATAATTAGGTTATCAGCGAAACAAATTTTTTTTGGGAGTGATACATATATAATAAGAAAAAATTAATATGAAAGATAAACTAAAGACCAAAGGAAACAAAAGAAATAGACTAACTATTTGTGGTACACCGACTATGTTAGAATGACTGTTTTGTTTAGAATGACATAACATGAAATATTATAGAAATATATTATAATTTTTTTTGGCAGTTAGAACTAAAAATAAGTTTTTTTGATGGTGATTTCTTCAAATTTCCCTTCAAAATAGAGGGTAAAGGTCAGATAAGGATAATACGAATTATATGTCTTGCTCGATAAATTTTGTTTAAACAAATATGGACAATTATATGAGTACTATATTATTCGTTCTCATCACTAAAAATTAAATTTATTTTTAAATTTAGTTATATTATAATATTTCTCTTGGTAAGATAACATTTGTTGTCAAAGCAAACTGTGAATTCTAGAAACAATTAAGAATCGATAAATAAATTATTGAATAATTTTTGTGTTTTGTATAACTTAAAGTTTCAATTTAATAAATTTTTTTATAGGAGATAGTATTCTAAAAGATATTATAATATCATTATATTATATGAAGTGTCAATTAGTCTAATATTACAACTATTCACATTAATTATGTATATGACCATACCTCTTTATTAATTAGGTGTCTTGTCTACGCATCCGCGGAGTTAATAAATGTTTTAAATATTTTATTCTTTTTAAAATATTGTTAATTAAATCTTTTCTTGGTAAATTTTTTTTATCAAAACCTTTTTACTAAAAAAAATAAAATGTACAAACTCACGACTTCAATAGAACACCTTATTCGTACATTTACAAAGGTGAAGACATAAATTTCATTAACATTCTTTCGCTTAACAGTTCGTTGTTAGACATTTTTTCAACATCCAAACTAAAAGATATACTAATATTTTTAATTTACAATAAAAATGTATTTTGTATACTTTTATTATTGATTTGATAATTCAGAAATTGGCGTTTGTTGGAAAAATATCAAAAAAATTTTTTAAACAATTTCGGTTATCTAAACTTACATTATTAATGCTTTTAGCGGTGTACTAGTAACGTAAAATAAATTTAAGTTGATATTGTGAGGAATATATTTCAAACCTTGATCATCATGATTTAATATCATTTTTAACCTCTATTATCTATTATGACTAAAAAATTCAGACGGTTTAATGTTTTCACGGACGTGTGATTTCTCCTAAACATTTTAAAAGAACTAAGAAATAATCTCTTTTCATACTATAACATTAATTTATTTAATTAAACCTTCATCAAAACGAAAGTTCTACGTGTACTTATGGAAAGGAAGACAATGTCGTAAATAATTAAGTATATGTTTTCTCTAACTCCAATTTTATCTATGTAAAAGAAAAAATTTCTTAATAGTCATTAGATTAATTATATCAACTAATGAAATATAAAGATAAATAACAACAAATATTTTAAAACTTGAATCATGAAAAATAAATCTTGAAAAATAAAGACTTTCTCTTTAGTTTAACTATTAATCATGAGAACTATACACATAAGAGATTATTGATAAACCTAAAAAAAATATAAGAATCCATTTTAAGTCACACTCTTGCTTCTCTACAAAAATAAAGAGGTTTAAAATCAGAGAATTTATAATAAATGAAAAAATAAGATTATTTTCCAGTGGAGATAAACGAGAGTCAAAGAAGAGATGTTGCACAAACTGAAATATATATAGTTGAAAAGACACCATTGTCAAAAAATGCAACATTTAGTAAACTCATAAGTTATAGACGAATAGATATGTCAAAAACGCATATGTTAGAAACACGCAACCGTTCATGTATTTCTTGAGATTAATATCATTTATGTCTAAAAGATTCATTTGTTGGATCGAAGAGTTGCAACCAAAGTAAAAATGACACATCTTGATCATGTAGAAGACGAAACTCAACTTTTATAATAATATTGTAAATTATAAAGTTAAAATAAAAATATTATGTAAATAAGATATATAATACGCTTTTACTTTAAAATTGACAAAATTTTATATTAGATAAAGTAACTATGAAAAGTAAAATTAAAGTCCTAGGACAATTTTTCCCAAATGTTTGATAATTTCAATAAATTTTCTTTTTCTATTCACTGAAAAACTTTAAAATTAAAAAAGTAAAAATAATATAAAAGTTAAAACAAGATTATATACGAAAGAAAAAATAAAAAAAGTTTAGAGTAATTTCAATTTAAAAGAATTATTTTTTTTTAGTTAAATGTCAATTATTGATACATACAACTACTATCATAGAATGTTTCAAAGTTAATAATGTATATTTATAGAGAGGAGCAAGTGGGCCAGTGGTTGCACCACCTTTGCTACCATCTCACAGAATTGGGGTTCAAACTCTACATCTGCCTCTAGTGAGTGGAACTACTTGCCATTAGGCTACAGATGACAAAAAAGTATATTTATAGTGATAAATTGATAGTTTTTGAAAGAAGAGGTTTTGTACCTTACAATTCTAGTCGCTGCAATTTTGTTTGTGGTTTTAGATTTGTTAATCTTCTTTTATAGTCAAACTACGATTGCCGATGAAAATATTTATTCAACCAAAAGATGCTTCTTTCCATGAGTTTGTGTCTGTTGAAGACTTAATCGAGATTTTTTTACATGTGACACATGTCACATAAGATACTCAACTTTTTTATTATATAAATTAACTATCTATGAAAATTTTACAACCACACTTTAGCCCCTAATGACGACTTAAGAAGCTTTATGCAATTTTTTAAATTTTTTATTATTTTCTCTCTCTTCTTTATTTAAAATCCCAACAACATTTTTATTTGCATTCGTAACAATTTTAAAATTATAAATAAAAAATTTAAATACGCAAAAAAAGAGTTGGTTTTTGTCACATTAGGCATATTTTGAAATTTTTAAAACGGACATATATTTCTTAAATAGCATAAGATGACCATATGTTAAAGAAATAATAATAATAATAATAATAATAATAATAATAATAATAATAATAATAATAATAATAATAATAATAATACGAAATTAGAAGTGTTTATATTGCAAACTAAAATAAAATGAAACTAAAATCAACAACTGTATATATCAATATTAAGATTTGAAACACCATCAATAATAATAAACATAAATTATACTAAACAAAAAAGTTCAAAAATATTACACACCATATGCGACAAACAAAAAAACTAGAATGACTATTTCTCATAAACATACTATTTATACGGGTTTAGAAAACTAACAATATTAAACATCTTCTAAAAAATGTTTATTTAACATAACTATTAAATGGCCTTGTAATAAATGAAAAGTTTAGTACATGACGAAAATGGATCAAAGAAAATTTGTAAAAGTTAGGTTCGGTTAATTGTGGGGTAAAAAACAATTTGACAATATTGGTAAAAAAGTAATATTATTTAAAAAGAAGGGTTAATTAGGTGAAAAATCTAAGATGACGATTAATTAAATTTTTTAGAAGTGGGAAAAATATTTTATTGGGGAACTGTAAGCAATAGATAGAGTACTTAGTAAGTTAAACATTGGATAAAAATAAATTAACAGATCATGTGAACGGTTTTTCATAAATTTAATGAATGAAAAATATTGTGATGAAAATTAGAAACAAGGATGAAAATTAAAATTTTTGGTTTTCTGTATTTGAAGGTGCAATTAGAAGTTGAAAATTTATGGTAAAATAGTATTGCTATAAAAAAGGATGACTACTTTTCAATTAGCTAAAGAATAACATAATTTTAAATTTTAATGAAAAAGAAATGTCCAGTTTTAAAATCCAAGTTATGATATATATGAAAAAGCAGTTGTTTTTTGTGTAATAAAAATTTTAATCAAAATTTTTTTAAAAGAAACAAAAACCAAAAATGAAAAAGGAGAAATTAGAATGAAGAGAAAAAAGAAAAAAGAAAAAAAAAAGAAAAACAAACACAACCTAGGAGAGAAGAGAATGAAATGAGCGAGGAAGACATTTTAAAATGAGAGAGAAATTGTGATTTTTTGTAAAATATTTGAAAATTAAATAATGGTTTTTGTTGTAATATTTATTAGCATTACCCTTATTTTAATGATTGAATGTCAATAATGATCCGATTTATTTTGACATAATAAACAATATTAAATGGGTATTGATTTTACCTATCCGATTCGATCTTTACTTTACTTTTACCCATCACTAAACAACTTTTACTATTACGGGTATATTGTGGATAGTGATATTGGATACCCATACTACTTGTACTTGATTCTTATCTGTCATTATCTGATCTATTACCCTTTATGCGAAAAAAGAAAAAGCAAATGTGGAAATTGGAGTCCATTGACGAATACATTTTATCTTTCAGTTTTGAGAAAAAACACAATTACTTAAAAAATCATAAACTTCTTTTTTCATATCTTACTTGTTAAAAGAAAATTCCAAATTAAAACTAACTTTTGTATCATGTAGTATATTACACAATATGCCATTGTAATTAAATTTTGATATTAATTTTATTAGAATATGTTATTATTGTTATCCCAAAATAAACGAATCGTTAGATTTCGTTAAAAGTAGACATTTAATTAAAAACAAAATTCATTATTTTTCACCAAAATTCTAAAACTTTTTTTTTCAAATTTAAAATAAAATCATAATTTTTAAAAATAATTATATTGCAATATTAATATTTTAATAAAATTTGTTACAAAAATACAAAAAATCATAAAGTGAAAAGTTAAAATAATCTCTAAAATTTATAAATAATTTATATAAACTATAAAAATTTAAATTTAGTCCTTTGATGTTTCCAAAAAGATAAAACCCAAAGGATTTGTTTCATAATATTTTGGGTGTAGGGTATTATATGAACCTGATCTGTATCCGAGCTCGTATCCGGACCAGCATGGGTAAGCAAAAAAAACCAGAAAACCAGAAAATTCGAAACCTAAAATCTCTAATCCGATACTCGAAAAGTCTAAACACGATCAATCATAAATTTAAATTCATTAAAATTAGAAAAACATCCTTACGGGCGCGCATATCGAACTCTAATATTTGTTAAAAAAAATGTTTTTGCTTCATTCATAGTCCTAACATATATTTTAACCAATAATAAGACATATTCTTCCAAATATTCTTAACCAATAAAACCAAAAAAACATTATTAATCAAATTAAAAAACTTAAGCAAAAACTCATATCCTCATAATCAAAGCCAATTTTGAATCCAAACATAATAAAGTTAGATTTGTGGTGCGCTCAAAGCATTAACGCATTAACCACTAAGCTATGACACTTGATGTGCTCAAAGTTTTACCCTGAGAAGTAGCACAATGATGCAAGTGCACAACGGTTGTGGTAGTACTTAGGGATTGAATCCACAAGGATCAAGAACCACACTACGAGTTTGTAAGAATCGAATTAAGCTAAAACGAAAATATGGGGGTTTGTTTTATGGGATTGTGAGGAACGAAATTATAACTAAATAAACTAAAAACAGGAAGCAAAAAATTTCAAATTATCAATAAGAGAAAGCATTGAGCCTTGGGGAAATCTCAGGTTATCATGGATTGAATAAAACAAATAAATAGATCGATAAATTCAATAGGTTTGTCCTAGAATTTGAATCATGCAAGTAAAATAAATCTAATTCCATAGTATCAATTATTGATGTCTAAACAACCTAAATTATTCAACTCCCTTTGGTAATCAAGTGAATAAACAAGCATAAAGTTCATATTCGATAATTCCCAAAAACTCGGTAAAATCACCCCCGTGAAGGCCGACGATTTTGCTCATCTAGAATCTTCAAGGTAATTTAACAACACTATCAATGAGTAAATCAATCCTACATGAAATTAGCTAAGTGGTCAATCAAGTAACAATCGTCAAATAACAATCTAGACGAAGGACCCTAAGGAAATCATCAAATCTAACAACCTAACAATCAATCCATGAATCACCTTTAAAAACTCCTAAACCAAACTAGTAAACTAATCAAATCTCATCATAAAAATATGTAAACATGAATAATGATAAGTAGAAAACATCATAGATTAAGAGTCAAGGCTTTAGAAAACTTAGCAATATCGATTACAATGTGATATCTTCCCATAGAAGCTCTTAGAATCCAAATCTTTTTAAGGAAAAGGTATGGAACGAGTTCTCTGTCTCCTAAGATCTATTTTATCTCTAAAATTCATGGGTCTTCTTTTCAAAAAGGCTAAAAACAATTATATATAATATTAGGTCAAAAACATCGGTTCAAGTTAAGTTGGGGTCGAGAATGGCTTGGAACCGGTTTAGGGGTGAATTTTGGCCGTGACTGGTGCTAAACGTTTTCCTAACCGGTCAGGGAGAGTTTTGGAACCAGTTGGTGCTTCATTTTTGTCAAAACCCGGTTACAACTCACTTCTGGGCACATTCCAGCTTTAGGGCAGACGGACCAATCTTCACTAAAACGCTTATAACTTTTGATCCATAGATCCAATTTCCTTGAAACCAACTCCATTTTAAAGATAATTCAAAATGACACTTTGGTTCCAAATTTTATTTAATTGCATTGAGTAGAAGGCCTTCATATGAGATGATCTTTCGGATGAATGAAAACTGTCCAGAAACTGACTTTTGCTCCGAATGAGTCCAAATTGCTCTAGAATGCATTGTTCGACCTGAAATGACTTTTAGCACGACAATTACAAAAAAATACCATTTTGATAAATAAAAGCCTAGAAACACCACGAAAACATACTAAAATCTAAAGGAAAAATGGTAAAATAATGATGTTATCAACTCCCCCGGACTTAGCTTCTCGTTTCGTTTGTGGCATCTCATTTCATTTTGTGGTATCTCGTTTCGTTTGCTAATGTTCCCTTGTATTTGGCATGAATCACACTTGGATATAAAGTCATGGGCGTCCTTAAACATGGTAGGCCACCAAAAACTAGCTTGTAATACCTTGGAGATTGTTATGAAAGTTGCAAAGTGTCCTCCATAATCTGAACCATGATAAGCGAAAAGAACGTCTAATACATCTTATTTCGAGATGCATCTTCTAAACATTTCATCAGAGCACTTCTTGTATAGGTATGGTGCATCCCAAAAGTAGAATCTAACATCCTTCAAGAACTTCTTCTTCTTGTAATCGAAGAATTGAGGAGGTTCGATGTCAGCTGCTAGATAGTTAGCAATGTGTACGTACCATGGATTAGTGGATGGTACTGAATTTGAAGCTCTCTTTGAACGTCCATCAAGATGATATACATCTTTTACAGCGTCGACACACACTTTAGGAGAAAGGATCGAATCCATTGTGGGGATTGCAGGGTGGAACACTCTCTTCTTGATTCTAGAGAAAAAGACTCGTCGATTAGGATAATCCATAACTACTCTCGGTGTTGAAAGGAAAGGACTCCCAAGAATCAATGGCATCGTAGAGTCTTTACTTGTCTCAATAATTTGGAAATCAACAGGAACCAAGCAGCCTCCTACTTGCATTGTTACATCCTTCACGAATCCATTTGAGGATCTCACATCATCTCCAAACTTGAGAGACATGGGAGAAGGCTTGATGTCTCTAATCCCCAATTGGTTTACAATGGATTTAGGCATGAAATTTACAGTAGCTCCGGAGTCATAAAGAGGTTCTTGAAAATCCACACCATTGATCTCACATGAGAAGACAAACTTCATCGGGTCTTCTATCTTACGAAGCTTCCTTTGATATTGTGCTTTGTGTGTTGGCTCGTCATTCTCAAAGCTTTGTAATGTATCAGAAACAACAAGTGAATTAACATCCATGGATTTTTGCATAAGCTCTGCTGTGTCTTCTTTCTTGTACCAAATCTCAATCGCCTTGCAAGATTTCGGGTTTCTCTCGGGTTTCGCGGGAAGAAAGGCACCTTGTGTCTTCACACCGTCTGCACTTTGAGTAATTTGGACGTCAAGAATTTTGACATGATTAGACACATCCGTAAGCTTCCCATATAGCCCGTCAATCTTCCATTGAGATGATTGTACATGTTGTCCATATTTCGAGTATTTTCCTTTAGACCTTCTATGACTTGTTGAAACAAAAGCTTAACCTTGTTCTCTAGGGAGGACAAAGCCACGTCTTTGGCATGAGAAATAAATTCTAATCTCATCTCAAAGTCATTGAATTGCTGCTGCATTTGAAGATCTTTATATTCTTTTCTCGATTTCGGTTTTGATGGGAATTCTCTAGACCGCTTATGTAGTGAACTTCCCTTTGCTTCCCATTAACACCATTGCTTTTATGATATTGAATACCACTTTCAGAAGCCTTTCTCACGTCCTCATGGTGACTCATACCCATTTGTTTGCGCCTTAGAAGTTGAGCAACCATAGATTTAAGTTCAGAGATCTCTGTGAAATCAGAATGTGGCTTTATGGCCTCCAAAGTTCTCTCTTGAGTTGGATATGAATTTTTGTTGCTCTAAGCTAGGTTATCAATAAGGATCTTAGCTTGATCAGCAGTGTTATTCATGAAGTTCCCTTGGCTTACAATGTCGAGTGTCATCTTGAAGTTTTCAGCAATTCCTTCATAGAAGAAGTTCAAAAAATTAGCTCCTCGAAATCATGATGAGGGCATTCTCTTTTGTACTCCTTAAAGCGTTCTACTGCCATGAAGAATGATTCATTCAACCCTTGTTGAGAATCCGAAATCCTCTTCCTCATCAGCTTCAGTCTCTTCTTCGGGTAGAAGTGTTTCAAGAAGGCTCTCTTGCATTGATCCCATGTAGTGATTAATCCTGGAGCAAGAGATTTTAACCACTTCTTGGCATTCTTAACTAAAGAGAATGAGAACAACTTGCATTTCAAATAGTTGTCAAAAACTCCATTGGATCTTCTTATGCTGCAGATTTCATCGATTCTTTCGGTATGATCCATGGGGTCTTCTTCAACTAAACCACGAAATTGATGTTTATCAGCCCATAATACAAATTCATGGCTGATATTAGACACTACTAGAGGTTGTGTGGGCAGATTGGATTGCGGTTGATGTAAGAAGTACTCAGTGAATCGAATTCTCCGATTGTTTGATGTTGAAACTCAATTTCGATCTCCCTGGAAAATCAAGGGAGAAGAAATAGTGTAGTAGTTGTTTTCCTTAATCTTTCATAAGAAGTTAATAGACCCAAAAAAGAGTAAACAAAAATAAAAATAAAAATAAAAATAAAGAAATGAAAAATGAAAAATCCTTAGACTAAATCTTATTCAGAAACTCGTAGGTAATTGAATTGGTCCCCGACAACGGCGCCAAAAACTTGATGTGCTAAAAGTTTTACCTTGAGAAGTAGTACAATGATGCATGTGCACAATGTTTTGATAGTACTTAGGGATCGAATCCACAAGGACCAAGAACCACACTATGAGTTTGTAAGAATCGAATTAAGCTAAAGCGAAAATATGGAGGTTTGTTTTATGGGATTGTGAGTTATAAAATTATAACTAAATAAACTAAAAACAGGAAGCAAAAAATATCAAATTATCAATAAGAGAAGGCAGTGGGTATTGGGAAAATTTCATGTTATCATGGATCGAATAAAACGGATAAATAGATCGATAAATTCAATAGGTTTGTCCTAGAACTTGAATCATACAACGATAATCAATCTACTTCCATAGTATCAATCATTGATGTCTAAACAACATAAATTATTCAACTCCCATCGGTAATCAAGGGAATAAACAAGCGTAAAGTTTAGATTTGATAATTCCCAAAAACTCGGTAAAATCACTCTTGTGAAGACCACCGTTTTTGCTCATCCAGAATGTTCAAGGTAATTCAACAACACTTTCAGTAAGTAGATCAATCCTAAATGACAATAGCTAAATGGTAAATCAAGCAACAATCATCAAATAACAATCTACATGATGGACCGTAAGGAAATCATCAAATCTTGCAACCTAACAATCAATCCACGAATCACCTTTAAAAACCCATAAACCCAACAAGTAAACTACTCAAAAATCATCATAACAGTATTTAAACATGAGGAATTATAAGTAGAAAACGTCATAGATTAAGAGTCAAGGGTGTAGAAAACTTAGCAATATCGATTACAAAGCGAGAGCTTCCCTTAGAAGCTCTTAGAATCCAAATCTCTTTAAGGAAAAGGTAATACATGAGTTCCCTGCCTCTTAAGGTCTATTTTTTCTCTAAAATTCATGGCTCTTCTTTTCGCAAAAGGCTAAAAACAAGTATATACAGTATTAGGTCAAGAAAAGTCGGTTTAAGTTAAGTTGGGGTTGAGAACGCTTGGGACCGGTTTAGGGGTAAATTTTGGCCCATACCGGTGCTAAAATATTTTAAAACCGGTCAGGGAGAGTTGTGGAACCGTTTGGTGCTTAATTTTTGTCAAAACCCGGTCACAACTCACTTCTGGACACATTTCAGCTTCAGGGCAGACGGACCAGTCTTCACTAAAACGCTTATAACTTTTGATCCAAAGATCCAATTGCCTTCAAAACCAACTCCATTTGAAACCTAAATCAAAATTATAGTATGTGTCCGAATTTCATCGAATTCCATTGAGTGTAAGGACTTCATATGAGATGATCTTTCGGATGCAGAAAAACTGTCCAGAAACTGACTGTTGCTCAAATGAGTCCAAATTGCTTCAGAATGCATTGTTCGACCTGAAATGACTTTTAACTCTATAAATACAAGAAAAATACCATTTATGATATAAAAAACCTAAAAAAAACTACGAAAACATACTAAAATCTAAAGGAAAAGTGGTAAAATAATGATGTTGTCAACACTCTTGACATATTACACCTTTGTTGAATAATTCAACAGTAATGTATTCCTTTTTGAAAAATTGTTGATAATTTATTATGCTTTTACTCTTAAGAGGGTATATTCAATTATTGATTTGGAGGGATTTGCATTAAATCATAAACTATGTGTTATTCAAACAAGAATATCAAAACGTCTTTCAAAATTCTTAAAATGTATCATCAAATCCGCTATTATTAAAGTAAATTTAAATAGTTGATTTTGAGTGACTTTAAAATGCTTTAGAGAAGTTTCTTTATTAAAAATACAAAGATCCAAATCACATGAATTTAGGTGTAATTGCAGGAAATTTTAAAAACAAATCACAACAACTTTTCTAATTCCCCAATACCTTCTAAAATTTCATTAAAAATTAAATCCGCCCAAATGCTCATTTCAATACATCCCTTTAATTTTCTTATTAGAGTCCAAATTTTTAAAAAAATTTTAATGAATAACCAAGAAAATAATATTATTTAAATAACTATCCTAATTTTTTTCCCAAAATAAAAATTACGTTTTTGCCTCCCCCCATTTTTTTCCTTTTTTCCAAATGAGTTCAATGTATTTTAGTTATATATA
>OVAN01008450.1:0-18144 GCA_900406275.1 Anastatica hierochuntica | reverse complement strand
CGCACACGCACACACACACACGCACACACACGCACACACACACGCCAATGCTATCGCGATACATAAACCACTAACGCATCCAATGAAGCAAGTAGAAACACTATGAACTTATATGTAATGATAACTCACACCATATTGAACCTGGTGATATATTTCATGTGTGTTATGAAATTCAAGCTGGTTGCAATGCTAGAGTTATGGACACAAAAACGGTATGTTCGTCCTTACAAAAAGATGAATATATGAAAGTGATCAGGCACTCGATGTAAGGGAAAGCATCAAATCTCTCTACAAACTTTCCCTTCCCTATGTGCAGAGAGACTGAGAAAAGTCAAAGCTTTAACCTTGTCTTAATGTGAATATTGAGGCAGACATATAGTTTCACACTCTTCTATTAGTAACGCCCACACTATTCTATTAGTAACGCATGCATGACTATACATATATAGTTTGAATGATTAATATATTTAAACAAATATTAAACATGGAAACAAATGCTGAGACAACAACATAAGAAACTACTATAAAAGTTTGTGTGAATCCTTCATTCTTTTCTCCCACATATCTCCATTTAACACATTAAAATAACAAAAAACCACAAATCCCAGATCAACAGTGTTAAATTAATCATCTTTTTCTGCTTGAAGTCGTGATTTTTAGATTAGAACATGTTTAAATCCAAATAGATATTAAATAAAGGTTACTTACATAAAATGGGACAACAACACCAACTGAATAATCATTAGGTAATCTAATTGAAGCACCAAAGAACCCATTCAAATATATATCTTTTGAGACAAATCCAGAACCTGCGAAAAAAAAACAAATCATCATTGAACCCATTAAAAGGAAAGAAAACAGAGAGGAACATTGAAAACCATACCGAACCTTTCATGGAGCGTGAACAGATCTTGCAATATCTGTGAACGTGGAATTACAGAAGGAACGACAGCGACGATGAGCTGGACCTGACTTGGGATTTCATTGAAAATCTGGAAATTCGTCGAGGTTGAGATCATGGTTTCTCTCCAGTAATCAATGAGCAATCTAAGGTGTGAGGGTAGGATGTGTGGTCTGGGTTTATAAGCTATAGGGGGAATGGTGCAAAGAGGCGTTTCGGCACCATCCCAGACGATTGGGATTCTCCAGTGAACGACTGTTTTGATGGAATTTAATGCGTCGGGTATGGCCATTAAGGAGGAGAGGCGAAGGAGTAAATTGCGTAGTCGATGCACTCAATGAAGGCTTTGCAAAACGAGAGGATTTGTTTTGTCATGGTAGAAGTTTTTTTTTTGTTACGGTATAAGTGATGATGACGTGTCGCAAAGGCAGTCTTTTGTTTCAGGATGATGTGGCATTCTTAAGAAGCCAAAAATAACCTTTTTTAATTAGTTAGACTAGAGGATTGTTCTGCGCTACGCGCGGGTTTTGCCTTATATTATTTACACTATAAAAATCTATTAAATTAAAGGTATAAAAATTTGCAAAAGCGATATTTTAGCATATATAATTAGAAGAAAAGTTAGACAATAATTTATTTCCACTATATTCAGTAACATGTTTTTTTGTAGTAAACATTATTTCCTTTACATTGAGATATGATTTTTTCGTATAGTTATAATAAGGTTCCATAAAATAATTTTGTCCCAAAATTTTACGGTAACTTTGTCTTATTGAGAACAACAAATCAAATTCTATAAGAATTAATAGATTTTTTATAACACATATAGTAAAGTTTTATAAAATGAACATAATGAAAAGAGACATACCAAAAAATGGCTTACATTGAATGTTTTAAGTTGACGGGATAAAGAACAAACTTGCATGTTTCTTTTTATAAATATTTTTAAAGATTCTGAAAATATTTGTCACAATTTTTTTTTTCTTGATTGTTTGAAATTTTATTAATATATAGATCTCGTGAGCATCATATGATTGATTACATCCTCCATCTTTGTCCTGAATGATTAACACTAAGTTGTCTGCTACTAAAACTCACAATCTATTTTGTTGATTTTGCATGCATTTAGTTTGAAGATTTGGAACATTGCGCCAACAAATCCATGAGATATTATTAGTAAAATAACTTCATTAAGTCCAGGATCCGTTAGAGAACTGATATCTATAATTATAAAACCCATATGAGATACCGAAGAATAGACTATTCTCTTTTTTAAATTACGTTGACCGAGAGATGTTGAAGCTGCATAAATTATTTGCATTGTACCGACTACCAACAACCAAGGAGAAAACATAGAATGGAAGTGAGGTAATAATTCCATATTGATTCGAACCAACCCATATGCTCCCATTTTTAATAAGATTCTAGCAAGAAGCATACATATACTGTAATGTGCCTCGCCATGGGTGCCAGATAACCAAGTATGTAAAGGTGTAATCAGTGATTTAACGGCAAAAACAATAAGAAATCTAATATAAAATAGTATTTCTAGTGTGACATGATAGGATTGATTAGTTAATAGTTCTAAATTTAATGTTGGTTCATTCGAACAATAGAAACTTATATTGAATCATCTTGTGTATATATTCTCTATATTTTAGTTTCTAGGTTTTTATTTTTACTTACTTTTTCCAAAATATAGCTTCCAAAGAGGCAAAGTTGAACCGCTGGAGTATGTCGAATAGAGCATGCTTACTAAGCTAATTACATAATGCAGTCGAGTCCATGTGAAAACAAATGAGTTTACTCATACTCTTGTTTGTTGCCTTTTAGAGCTGGGAAAGGAAGAAGATGAACACAACTCTTCTTTAACTCTATAAAATAGTGTTTGGTGTCGAATTTGATAGTATACTCTTGTTTTTGTTTGGAGTCGTTCAAATCCGGATTCAACTTTTTGTCTGGTTTTCATATCTAAAACATTGTAATCAGAAATACTCAAAACTGAATTGAACCGACCTAACCTAAATATCAAGACGGCCAGATAATATTGAAACTGTAAGTGCTAATTTATTAAAATTTGAATTAAAATGTTAATTTATGAATATAATAACAACATATAGTAATTTCTGAAAATTAAATAATACTCATAAAATAAAAAATAAAAATGAGTTTTTATCAAAATAATTACATTTGAAATGTTTAGATCCTAGTTTATTGAATCATAGTTTGTTGTTACTTCTACATCAAATAATATATTTTTACTTTGTTAAAATATATGTTTATTAAGTTTTATTTAAAATTCTTTGCCTTATTTTTTCTATCTTTAGTCTTCAAATTATATTTCATTAATTACCTATATATGAATAAAAATGTCAAAATTGGGAATATATTGTGATGCAAATTTTCTTTCAATTAAAACCAAAAGGAAACCTAAAAATTGTGCAATATATGTCGTATATATATATATATATATATCATTTTAAATTGTTCAATATTATTTAACATAAAACTTAATAAAATTTAACCAGCTTTAAATAATTGTAAATATTTTTAATATTTTTGATAGAACTTACAATTTTGTTTTAAATTTTTCAAATTTAAGACGATCTTATAAGTTTTTGGGTGAGTTTCAATATTATCAATTTCTAAATTATTTTATAATTTAGTACATTTAGAATATTTAAATATTTTTGTTTTTACTATTTTTCAGTAATTAAAATAATTTAATATTACTTTTTATAAATTTAGATTTGACTATTAAATATACGTATTTCTCTTTGGTTTTTAAATCACTTTATTTTTGTGCATTCTATATTTATTTTTGAACTAATTTTTATAATTTGATAAATAAATACTAGTATTTGTTTTTAAAATAATCTTAACTAAATAATTATTGACGTTATTTTAAATTTGTAGATAGTTAGAGGCTTGTATTCAAACAATGATTTGGAGTGATTTGTATTAAAATCTTAAATTCCATGTTATTGAAACAAAAATTTAAAAAGTCTTATAAAATTCATTGTTATTGAAATGATGATTTTAAAATGTATCTTCAAATCCACTGTTAATGGCAATATTTTAAGTAATAAATTTTAAGTTATTTAAGGTATTTTAGTGGAACTTCCTTGTTAAAAATACAAGACTCAAATCACATCAAATCACATGGTTTTAAGTGGAATTGCAAAGAATTTCTAATAAAATCAGAACTACTTCCCTAATTTATAAAAATTTTCTAAAAACTCATTAAAAATAAAATTCCATCAAATATTCATTTCATACCTTCCCTCCCCCTTAGATTTTGTGATTTTAAACGAGCCAGAAATTGGTGTGTTATTGAGAGCATAATAAAAATTGGTTTATTCGAATGATAATTGAAAAATTAAGGCATTTTTTTGGAGATTTCTCGCATTAATTTCTTTAAAAGTTTTGTTTCTTCCCATTGCAAAACTTCGAAATTTATTATATGAATGTGTTATCTTAAAGGTTTTCTGGAGGGACGCATATAAGAAACTCGCAACATTGTTCAGAAAGGTAACATATGTTCTCAACGACTCTTAATCATGTACCAACAATTTTCATACATATAAGTGAGGAGAGCATGTAGGCAACACATATCGTATTTTGCCTTCCATATGTATAAACATAACATGTAAGCCAACTTCATGTACAA
This sequence comes from Anastatica hierochuntica, assembly GCA_900406275.1. NCBI lineage: Eukaryota > Viridiplantae > Streptophyta > Magnoliopsida > Brassicales > Brassicaceae > Anastatica > Anastatica hierochuntica. Next base: position 13,573 of record OVAN01008450.1, on the reverse strand, counting down.
AAGGTTGACTCACTAATATACAAAAGGTTGTAGCATGTATGAATATCAAATCTAAATAGTTTTAAAAAGTTACATATTACTTGAGCTAAAAATAGCATATATTCATATTCCATAACATTTATGTGAGAACTCATCAACCAATACTAATCTTATCAACTATTTTGATCCTTAGTTAGATTTCCCCATGGAAAATATACATAATACTAATATAGGTTATACATATAATACATACATGTATAAATCTTATCAATATAGTTCTCAGTTCAGACTGGTTTACATATAGTTCAGACTTTTACTTACTATATTTTATCTTTGTTCAAGTTTTTTTTTCATGAAATCTCACATATAAATCAAAAGTAAATAGTCACTTATAGTGCGCGGAGCAGGCCAAAAACGTGTAAAGACATCATATGTTTTTAAAATGCAGGTTTGAATTGAATGGAGTAGATTGTGTTACAAAAGTTTTCTTATGGGTTGTAGCTCTCAAAGACTTGGAAGATCGTTACTATTACTAATATTGGTTCTTGACATTTATTTTAGATTCGCCTACACAAATTAAAAGAGATTTAGAAAAGGAGAAATAGTAGTAGAAACCCAGATTCTCGAGTACCTTTGTTAGAGAAGAGAATCACATTTTGTAAAAAAGGGTTGAGCAGGGAGATTCGTTATTCTGAAAAAAATGCAATAACAACTAAGAACCACTGTATCTTTTCCTTTAAGCATTTGTGAACTTTTCATTCCAGCTTATCACTAAACTTATTAATTTTTCCTAAAGGTGTTAGTGGAGACTAACCATCAGATACATCATAATTTGAAATAGCAAGAGTTATGGACAATCTAATATTCTTTTTCTCCTGTATTCTTTTCCTTAATAATGGTTGAATGGTTGAATTGGTATGAACATAAGCTGTTTGTTGTCAGTTATGTAATTTAAAGATAAAAAGATGGAGAAACATGGGAAAATAAATGAGAAAATAAGTAATTCTAATTTCTATAGATGCTAAACAATTTACGGTGTAGCCAAACAATTTTCCATTACCACTAGATGCTACGTCTCTCTTGTCGTAAGACCACTTAAGTCCGCAAACCTCACATTTGTGACATGAAAGTTTACTAACATGATCTTCTTGAGACTGTATGCCTCTTTGAAGAATACACTTGTCTCTGTTACCAGAAGATAGAACCGATGAGCTCCATGTTAGGGCTCCAACTCTTAGACAATGACCTTCCATTGTTCTTGTTCTCTTACAGTGCACGCATCCCATATCTATCTAAAACACAATGAAACGTCAATAAGACCTATGAACCACAGAGGATTTAACTTCACTCAAAATATAGCTCAGTATTACCACTAACTACNAAAAGGGGGGGGGGGGGGTTTAACCACACACAACTCTAAAAGCAACATATTCCCATCCATATGCTTCTATTTCTCTCTTTCTAACAGAAAGATCATCCGACGACCACTCTCATCCTGCTCATACAGAAAGTCAACCGAGTTCATATATGGAGACTTCCACTTTAGCAGACCTTCATAGGTACGAGAACATAAGGGTCATCCCAGCCATATCAAACAGAGAAGTAGAATTCAGATTGTATGAAGAAAAGAATTTACATTATGCCATCGCCCTAAATTTCATAGTGATTCACCTCCCTGGTGATCCGGCCGACATGGATGAAAGATATGAACAAACGTTAAAGCTCCTCTAATCCACCATTGAAGACTGATCTGTTGAGGTTATTTGACATTTATCAAAAGAAATGGTTTGGATAGAGATTAGTATTCAAGTTCTATCCATCTACATTTTTAGAAAATCAAAAATCAACATACATACCCAAGGAAAATGAAAGAAAAAGTAAAAATCATTTTGTTTTACTTTGCTCATCAAGGAAAAACTGTTGTAAGCATGTTAAACCTTTCAATAAGTTTTTCTTTCTTTCTACTTACCTTTACTATACCTTTACTACGCTCAATTTTGTAATTTAATTAGAAGATTTCAATGATTCTGATGGTTGTGACATGTGAGCAAGAACCGTGTTCCACATTTGCACTATGAAGTGATAAGAATCTAACGGTTGATATCAAGCTTCTCGCTCTATAGTGAAGCATAATCATTTTGGAGTTCCTAGTTATTGGTCTCCATTTTCCTATAGACATAACTCATTTATTTCCTCTGTTGAAATTATTTACACCTTACACTTATGTGCTCCATAGTCCAAAGACTATAGAATCACCTGAAATCACATAAGAGGTCAACAATACTATTCAAATGAATCCACAACTATACACTTTGTAAGAAAATTTGTAAATACCAAACGCAAATGGAGACGCAGAAATTCTAAGTAGGAAAATTTGATGCTTGAATCGTTTTGCATATAGAGAAATAATACACAATCAGGACATTATGGCCTGACCGTGCGACGTATAATTCAGCTCAATGAACTAGGTAGCTTCTCTGGGATCTTCTCTGTGTCCTTGAGATGTGGTGACGATTTGGGAAATGAGCCATAAATCAAACGCATGTGAAGCCTATATGCCCACAGTAGAACGTATACAATGACTCCAACTTTGATCGAGTTTATGAAAATCAAGATGGTACCATAAGGAATCCAAATCAATACAACCAAAAAAATGCCTAGATAGCAAGAAAATTATATTAGGGGTTTTCATGAAGCATGTCTCCACGAGCTTGATTGGTCTCCCTTTCTGGAAAACATTAGAGATCACACCGATCACAGTTTCCATTTCTTTCTGACACTTACATCGAGTCTATAAATGCTGGCGAAGAAACAAAGTTACATTTGGAGACAATTTAGATTTGAAGAGAGCAAAATCAAACTTCCAAACTCTATTGATTAAGACAGTCTAACTTGGTTCCAAAGAATAACACCAATTACCTGATCTTGTCAAAGACTCTTGACTTCGTTGAGCAACCCGAGCGTGGTTCAACACAAAATCAACTGAATTTCTCTCTTCTGTCGGAGTTACAATAATAACATGAAAGATTTCTCAGTAATTCTAGATCACATCAATAAATAGATTTTGTAGATGGCCTAAGGAAGAGGTTGAGAGAGGTGTGAATAATAACTAAACCCTATAGCTTTTTTCGGCAATTAAACCGTATAATTAAAAACAAAGGTAGACGAAGAAACGTTTACATACTTTTTTTGTTTTTAATTTTTTTTCTTCAAAAGAAATAAGAACCGTTTTCAGAGAGTGACGTGGCAAACTGGGAAGGCCTAAGATACCCTAAGATGCTAAGATTAGTCCTTTTTTCTTAGTACTAGGACTATTTCTGCGCTACGCGCGGGTTTGTGTTTGCAATATTTGGCTTTTTAGTTTTTTGTGATTTATTTAGGTCATCGCATTAAGGTCGTGCAACTGGGAGTTGAGTATGTCCTTTTGCGGATGAAAGTTATTTTATTTGCTTTAATTGAATTCGTTTTAAATGGTATGCTTATAGGGTGGTGAAATACTTTTTTTTTTGATTATTTTGAAATAATGCAATGTTGTAAAGTTAACTAATTGAAATTTGAATGAAATAGCAAATGATAAGGTCGTGAAAAATATAAAATAGGTTCAAGAGGTTTTTTTCCCATTTCTTATCTTGGAGAATCTTCTCATCTGGCTTTACTAAAGTTGATGTTTTTGGCTATTGTAGTTTGGTGCTCTTGTAACCTGCGAATGGTACGAAATTATCTTTTTGTCCGAGATATAGGTCATGATCAATGTGGAGATCTTTGTCCCAAGTAGTATATTGACCATTAGTAGATGGTGTTGTGAAGTGACTGTACAGTCTTTCTTTATATGTAACCTACAATGTGCAACATATTGGTTAGTCTTTTTTTCTTCAGTATATATTGAGGGATGTAGTATTGCTTACCTTTCTTTAGATGTTGCACGTATGCACGAGCTTTTTTATTCTTCTTTTTGTTTTCTAACATTTTAGTATCTATTTATGTAGCTAATTTTTGTTTTATTAAAAATCTTATTTTAATTTTGCATCTTGTTTAATTAAATATTTAATTTGATCATTTTATGTTACCATTGTTTAAATTATACTAATACAGATTATACACTATTTGAGGTACCTTTGTTAATACTTTGAGTTGTTAATTATTATTTTTTTTTGTTGCAATCACCATTTTAGGATAAATATATTTCTTTTTTGTAACAAATAATTGTCATATTTTTCCAGAATTTATAGTACAAAACTCAATATAATATTTTCTAAAAGACCATTTTCTAGATCATAAATATGTCTCATATATCATTTTTTTAGTATCAAATCTTGCTTGATAGCTTATATATACTGTAAAATTATTTATGAATCATTGAATTGAGGAAACTATTTTCCATTGCGACTATAAATGTAAGATACAATATAAAGTGATTTGATATCCAATGATGTAAATCATAAAATCAATAAAGTTAAAATTTCATCTTGTTTGATGACTGTAAATTCATTTATTTGTTATAAAAGTATTTTAGGATTTATAAATTTTTTATAAGTTTATAAATTTGGAAACAATAAACTTATTTATTTTAATTATAATTATTGCCAAAAATGTCTGAATTCTTTGTACGTTGAGATTGTCTTTCATGGTAAGAGTTAGACAACATTATAAAAAATGATTTACCATTTTCTATGTTCGATGGAAAAAGAAACATTATGAAGGTGCACATTGAATATGTTTCCTGATACTATAGTTGATATAATTAAACTTGATAAATCCAAGGCCGTTATAAACTATCTTTTGTGACGATTTAGAGAGGTAAGAAAACTTACTTGCACTTTAGTTTTTTTCTTCGTTTATTCCATTTTCGGTTGCCACCACAAACCTCTTTTCAACTCTTGATGGTAGGTTATTTTCTTAAGTTTTCACTTTTATTAATAAAGTTTTAACTTATAATAAAAATAGATTTGTAAATGATTAGATTTTTAATTTTTCGGATACCAGCATGTAAAATAGATTTTAAATGTTTAGATATCTTGAAAAAGTATTTATAATGAAAAGGTAACTATCTTGAACATGAAATAAATATTAAAATAAACTTATATATATTTTAGCTAATTATGTCTTAATCGACTCCTAATATATATATTTCCAACTTTTGTTTCATTTAAAAAAATTCTCAGAATCTCCATATAAATGAAGAGTCTCTTTACTAATGTGCCAAATCAAGAATAATTTATTCTTTGACTTTGAATTAACATAATAAAAAAATAAATTACTTTATAAATTGCCAATTTAAATTGTTTCCCTTTAGAAAAAGTGACTTTTATATTTACTAATAATAAATGTATTATTATTACCGCTCTGTCGCTCTCTCAGTTCTACTCGCCCACAGAATCATCTTTGGAGCCCTCCTTTCTTCTTCTGCATCGACTGTTTTCAATTTTTCTTCATCTCCGATCAGCTTTTTAAGGTTTCGATATGTTCTCCATGGATAATTTCCTCATGCTTGTGCTTTATCTTCTCATCGCCTTCGTCTTTACTTGTTCTATTTTCTAGGGTTTTGAGATCGACTCTTTTGTTTCGAATAACCGAGAAGCATTAAAAACTCTACTATTTCTTTCTAGGATGTTGCGATTAGATGTATCATGATTTGAAATGATTTTCTTTCACATATTTCGATCAATAAGTGTTGAGCATTCTATTCAGTTTGATCAAAGATTTCTTTTTCCATGTTGGAAGAGTTTTGTTCTTTGTTTCGAGCTTTGTTGTAGCTCACATAGCTAAAAGTTTGAGTTTTTATTGTTATTCAAGTGTTTGAAAAGACGGGACACAATAACAAAGATGAAATAATGGTTCATGAGATCGATGCATCTCAATGTGTTACTGCTATGGTTGAGATTAAGATTTTGGATTCTCATACTTTCACCTTACGTGTAGACAAATGTGTAAGATTAGACATTTGTTGTAGTTCTCACTTGTCTATCTATGGCTTATATGTTCTTATATTTACTTTTTTCATGTTTCATTTCAGATCCTTCGCAAGAAGTGTTTGTTTTCTTATTTCGTTTCGTTTGAATTGTTTGGAAACTATATTACTGAAAAAGATAATGTTGGTTTGCATAATTAATTGTAATTTGCTTGCCTTAAGAATTAACTTCATGTGTAGTCATCTATTTAAAGAACACGTGGCTTTAACAAAATGTCTTTAGTTGTATGACGCATTGTTAGAGACCTAATTTGACATTGTATTTGTAATAATATTTATATGAAGATATATGTTTCACTTTAAACTCTGGAAAGACAAAGATGAACCAGTTCAGTGAAGACGATGATACTCTATATTTTCTTAGTTTTTTTTTGCGCGAAATTATTGAATTTGTTCTTACACTATATTTTTTTTGTTCTAATTAGTATTAAGTAACGCATCTTAGAATTTTTGTATAGATGAGTCACAAAAATTCAATGAACCAATAACCAAATGAATACAAACGAATGTGTATACTTTAATTTCCTTTGTACTATCCAAAAAATTAATTAGTTTTTCTGGTTGTCGTGGAATTATTTATTTGTATTGACAAAATGCTTTATAATGAAATTTTCTCAGAAAGCTTTGGAGACATTTTCCTCATTTTAAGAAAATTAAAAAGGGAGAAAAACAAAATAAGCTATTAGACCTAATTTACATCATTATTATTGTTATTTCAAGAACCAATTTCTTGTTTTTCATACACTTCACATTTTAAAAATGTCGTTAACAAAAACAAAAACACCATACCTACTAACTACTAATGAAGAAGAACACCATAAAGGGAAATCAAAAGATAACGACATGGTAATGTTTTAGAAGATTAGATCATAACAAAGAGAAAACGAAGTTAGAGTAATTTGATGAAATATTTTTTCAGCAAAACCTAGAATTTTTTTTTGTTTCAGCTTCTTCTTTCTTCTCCTTTTCTAATGTCTCTTGCTTGTAGAAAAAGATAACTTAAAGTCATCATTATTAACAAAAGCAGGACATGAACTCCCTGAGCCACTCGTAATTATCTCTACACTTCTCTCTTTATCAAACCAAAGCTTCGAGAAATCTCTAGAAACTCCCAGTCCTTTTTTCCATCAAATTCCCTTTCTCTTGTTGTTGTTTTTTTGCCAATCTTAGATTTGCTACTTCGCCTCTTAAAGCTTTGATATATTCTATGTCCCAACACTCTGTAGTTTCTTTGGCATTCGTCTATCTTGAAGCCGGGATAATCTCTAGGGGTACTTTTTCCGGTCGTTGTTGTTCGTTCTTACCTGTTCAAAGAAGATCACTTGCGCCACCACCCGCATTGGTAACCACTCATTTTGAAACACGTGCACACAAGCTTACACCAATAGTTTTCTAGTCCATTAGCCTACAGATCCTCTTCTTCATGCTATTGTTGATCTCCCGATGTTCCTAATGAGAGATTGTCAAAATCTTGGATTAGTAAATATAGTAAAATCTTTGTCTGAGACTTTGTTCTTTCTTTTACCTTAAGAAAGACATTGATGGAAAGTTTGAGACCATTTTCGCAAGTGAGAGGAACTTCTGAAGAGATAAATTATCTGAACCCCTCAATTTCTCAGCTAAACAACCATCATCAAGTTTTAGAACAAATGCTTTGGCGACTAAATCATGCTCTTCCGAGCTGTCAGGTCCCAAGATTTCAAGAAAAGCTCAACTAAGTTGTGCATAAAATCAACGTTATATAGCAACATCTCCCCATCTGCCCTCATCTAGTTGCTCGCCACTATGTTATTTAACCCGGTTTGTTCATCGCAGTCAATCGAAGCTAGCAATAACTTAGTCAAGAAACTAGAAGAAACGTTGTGTTTATTATGGTTTCAAACATAAAATGGTAAGGTTTTTTAATATTTATTATGAGTAGGAAATGCTTATTGTTATGAATAAAAGCACTGAAATCAAAGATGAAATTAGGATTGGAAACTTAAAAAGAGTACTCTGCGTTACCTAGTACCCTTGCCATGGCAACCTTCCCCGCATCAGAAATATTATTAAATATCTAATGACTCCAGAGCATACATCTGACTTTCCTTTACAACGAAGATGTGCACGACGACTTTGTATATGTTATTGTCCCTGTACATGAAGTATGATAAAATTGTTGGCTTGTACCTATATACATACACACACCCAAAAGTATTGAAGATAAAATACACAAATCAAGGTACCTGAATATATCTCTTGAAGCTCGTCATTACCCAGAGAAATATTTATTCTCTTTGTCTTTATTGTCTCTACCGCCAAAAATTTGTAACCACAAAAAACAAAGAAAAATGGGTTTAAGCTATACCAAATTAATTCTATATGTAGGAAGCATGGAAAAGCAGAGGTCTAATGTCGTTTCATATGAACCCGAGGAATCCACACTCCACCAAAAATAATAGATGAGCTTTTTTTATAGTGATATCATGACTCTATTATAAACATGTTATGTCTTATGTCGAACACGATCAAATGAAAAGTGAAATTTTCAGAATTCAGCTGAACTGTTACAATTTCCATGTGTAATGCTTAGAACTGAAACGTGATGCAAAGAGAAGTGAAGGTAGTAACTCACCATCTTAAGCACATGGTACTTTACAGGCCAACTTTCTCTGTAATTGCTATACACCTCAGCTTTTTAACTGGTTTCTTTTTGATCAAATTTGTGTCGTCATTTTTATTTGTATTCACTTTCATCTTGTGTGGAGGCATCTCCTGGTTGACAATATCGCCTTGTAACTGTATACATAGCATAAAAGAGAAGAGAGACATTTTAATATTTTGATCGTGAGAACATAATAAGAAAAAAATAACATATCTTCATCACGAATTCAAACCGCTCGCCATGTTTTTGGGGCTATTAGAAGTAACTCTATAAATCTCTAACGTCATACTCTTCTTCTATACGCTATCCATCTAAATTCTAAATCGAATGGTTGCCTCTCTGATTAGGTTTACACCTTCGGTTTTTTCTATTTGAATCAATTTCCTTCTAGATAATCATAGCAATGGATAGTAAAACTGAAACCAATGGAAGCGAATCTTTCGAATTAGAGAAATTAAGTAACCTATGTAACTGAACAAAAAAGATAGATCTTTTACTAATGATCGTACATACCTTGAGAGAGTCATTGCTCGCGGTGCTTTGTTTCAATTTGGCGAACATGTTGCTCTGTAATCAAATGCAATCAGAAACCCACAATATATATCAAGGAGTGAAATCATAAAAGAACCATAGATAGAGACATAGAGAATTGAGGAGGACTTGGAAGATATCAAAATCAAACATACCCTTTTCGTTTTCTTCCGAAATCCCTCGCTATGATTCTACAGAAGTAATGGCTCTACAGATGATTCCGAAGACAAAGAGAAACCAAATGAAAAGGTGTAAAGAATTTTGGTAATCAAGTACGGAGATTCTTACAAACCCTAATCAGATTTTTCGAGAGAGAAGAAGGGTGTCTTTTGTTTTTCATTTGTTTGTTGCATCGATGAAGAAGAAGTTGAGCAGCCACTTACGTTTTAGAATAGTGAGTAGATCGATGGTTTCATTTAGGAGAAAATTTGAGGAGGAAGGAGAAAGTCGAAAACTTGGGAAAGCAAAGCTCAGTGTTAAATCTTTCTTTTTGGGTTTCAATCTATGCGGACCATACATGAATTAACTACTAATCGAGAATAATGAATGAACTACTAATCGAGAATAATTATTTGGAAGAGAAGTTCAAATGCTGATGTGGCAGGATTATAGAAATTGCACAAAAAGCTAATGTGGATAGCATAAGAAGTCACAATTACCTCCTTTTAATTAGTTAGACTAGAGATTACCGCTACGCGCGACTTCTTTGGTATATATTGATCTTTTTAAAAAATTGTGTAAGTTTAATTGTCTTGAAATTTATATTTTATACTTTCTAATTTATTTTCCAGCTATGTTTTATTTATTTAATTGTTAAACATAGTGCGTAATGTAAAGTGTGGATGAGTGCTATATTTGTTAATTTCTATTTGCGTAATTTTTTTTATTTTCTGTTTTTTTTGGGATTGATAAATACTGCTATGTCTTATATATGTAATTTTTTCTTCTATTTTTTAGAATTGGTAGTAAAGTAAATTTTAATATGGATAATTTCATTGAAAATACAAAAATTTAATTCCTGTTACCATTTTAGTACATCATTTGTTAAATGTCCATAGTAATACATCAATTACTTTCATTTTCTAAAATAATACGACAACTATTCTCTCTATTCATTTTATGTCATATAATACTAAACTATCTACCCATTTAAAAATAATGTCGTTTAAAATTCTATTAAAGTATTTATTATTTATTAAAAATAGTAATATATATAATTACATTCGACTATATTATTTCAAATTTTTCAAATTTATTTCTTAAATCCCAAAAAATTGAAAGATCTAATAAAATATTAAAATACAGTGCTGTTTTTTAATTTAGAATAATATTGATTATGATATCTAACTACCTAAAGGTAAAATAAAGCTAAAAGTATAAAAAATAGTTATAGTTTCTAAAAGATTATTGAATTTGAAACCGGAGAAACTAATAAAGTTCGTGGGAGTGTCAATGCTCCTCTTCGCGTCTATCTTAGTTTTTGTATTTTGTTTGAGTTAAGAAAGATGTTTTGTTTCTCTATAGTTACTCAATTTGGATCTAAACTAACAAAATCGTTTCTTTGTGTCTGTAGATATTTTGAGCGATTCAGAAGTTCTCATAACATCTTTTGGTTAGAAACACTCTTTTAAAATTTAATAATTTGGTATTTAATCATCAGTTTTCAAAATTTACACAATTGATACTTAATCAACATCTAAGATATATACATGACTCAACTCATACACCACTAACTAAAATCTATCTTTTTAGTAGTTAAAATCAGTTGTCCATCTATCTCTATGAAAACTTGCAACAATTTTTTTTGGATCAGAATAAAAAACATGCGAGATTACATGCGAGGCTTATATTTTTAAATAAGTTAGTGCTTTTTACTTTATATTTTATCAATGGAATTTTGATTTCGAATTGTCTAGGTTTTTTAAATATTTAAGAAAATTATTAAATTAATTTATATTTGTTGTATATTAATCTTGGAATAAAAGAAAACCATTTTCAGAAAAATGCTAACATTTTCCATTTTGAACCGGTACAAAGATCTACTTCGAATGCTCTAAAATTTTGTATCTAACACTATATTTTCTTTGGTTCTAATCAACTATTATTCATCTACTTACTAATGGGTCCTTGTGTGTGTTTTATTTATTTGTTGTAGTCGTAACATATAATATAAATAGGATAACTGTAACAACTAACTAAACAAAAAAATATTAATTAAGTTTTTAACACCATAAAAAAATTATCTTTCCTTACCTATATTTTTTCCTCTTTATAAATGGAGCGTAAAATTGTAAAACACCCTAATATTAAATTAGTTTTCTTTTGTAAAACCACAAAACTAAATAATTTTGTGGTTTTTTAGCAAATTGACTCATATAAATATATAGCTATTTTCACAATTTAATGATACTAAATTTTACTTTAAATTTAAAATAAATTCAATTTTATTAGAATATAATATTGAATAACACCGGTTAAGTTTTTGTTGTTTCAACAACAAAATTTAATGTATGTCTTTTAGTAGGTTTTGTTTTTTGTGATTTTCTAAGAATTTAACAATATCATACGGTTTTGAATATCTGATTTATTCTACATTGTTTATTTAAATTAAATATGGTCGAAATTGTTTAATCCATATTAAAATTTGACCTCTTAAGATGAATGATTTGAAAGGAAAATTTAGTCTACAACGATGATTTGAGCAGTAATATCATTGTTCTTCAGTACAATAAACTGAAAATCAAGTAGTTTTATTTCAGAAAATTATTTTATGCCATTTAACGTACTATTTGATCACCTCTATAATCATCAGGTTTCAATGTTCAAATTGTTACCCTTGTTAGCATATTTTTAAACGACGCTTTGTTTCCTCCCTCTTATGTGGAGTTCTATCGTTTATTTATTCAACTCAGTTCACTTTTGATAATACTTGGATCATTCTATGTGATGATTTGGTATAAAAAGCTATAGAATAACAATTATATCTATTTTTGGATGATTAAGATTCCAGGAAAAATTCAAATTAAAAATCAGTAGTATTAATTACAAAGTATATGAGTTTATTTTCCAACCTTGACATGTAGCTTGTATACCTTTTGATATCTAGCTTGGATATGAGTTCTTCAAGAGTAAAATTTTCAAAGCAGTTGACTTGCAATTGATAAAAGATTACAATTTCGAACATTGCCGAAATAATTCCGTTGTACCTTGTATCCTGGAGTTCAAAGCAGAGCATGACTATGAGATTGTGTTATATATTAGTACATCTCAAGAAAGTCCTCATTGTTTAAGCCGCCAAACATATTGAGATTGTTTCCAATAGTTTTTTTTAAAGCATTATGTAAAGAATGGATGTTGAGCTTGTTGTATCATAATCTCTATATCGGCCTGTAATATGTCTATCAGATTCTCTTAGAGGATCAAGAACATAGAGAATCATACTATGAAAATATACCTTCCTTAAGCAATATCAACATGTACACTATACTCTTGTTCATAATATTAAACCATGAATGTAAACCAACTAAACCATAACTTTTACCTACGGAAATCTCTAATAAAGTAGAAACATGCGGAGAAACATGTGGTTAACCCATAGCTGACATATAAAATGAGTTAGCGGTTGACTGTCGGGACAAAAATCATGAATCGATAAACTTAGGACGATTGACTGTCGGGACAAAACAATCTGAGGCGAAAATTTGTCCAGCTCCATTGGCAGAACATTATCAAAGTTATGAGGACTTGATGCCTTGTTACGAACAATATCTTGGTCGTGAGTTTAACCATACTTGCAACTTGTTCTTTACCATAGTAATTAAGATGAGATGGACTTCGTCAAAGTCTAATATTTCTTCATAAAAATTTGGCTCCAGAACAGAAACAGGGCTAGGCTGATGAGCCTCTTCCGAGTTCGTTTGACGTCCAGGAGATGCATTGGAGCAATCTAATGAATTCTCATTTTCATCCTGCTGTTTTTTGGAATATCAGTATAGATTTCAAAAGCTTACAAAAAATGCATCACAAAAGTGTTCAGTATTGCATTAGCTTCTACATAATATCACATTGTTATTTTGTGACCAAGTTTGGGTTTTCTTTAAGTTAACATCTCATATATTGTATATCACACAAAATTCACAATGGGTTCTCGGAAAATCAGTCGCAAATCACAAATAATTCAACATCATCACATGGAAAGAATGGTTAATCATTACAAATCAATTTTGGTAGTGAAGGAGCTTGGTCTCAAAAGTCGAAGAATTCAAGATAACGTAATGATCTGATGCCTCAAAGAAAATCCATATNAAATCCATATAATCAAACCTTGGACAAAGTAGAATAGTATGTTACCTTGTCAATGAAACCTGAAGAATATATATGCCTTAACTTGACATTAGCTGCTGATATGATCCTAGGAATAGACTCTGATTTGAAGGCTGAAAACTTGTTGA
>OVAN01008449.1:0-18145 GCA_900406275.1 Anastatica hierochuntica | reverse complement strand
GAAGGGAAAAAGAGTGTAAGTCACAACACCTCTCTTGATGACTTGCTCAAGGAGCTTGAATCACAACCAGAGTAGTTGGATAAGAATACTCAAGACTGCCTGGATAGTGTATAAGAGTTGTTGTAAAGCTTGCTTGAATCTTGCAGCCTTGAAACGAGTCATTGGACCAAGAGGGACATATAAGTCTTTGTCTTCTACTTCCTCAGCTTCAAGCTGCTCCTTTTCTCCTTCTTTAACTCAATTAAGCTCTGGTTTAAGCTGCTGCTCCATCTCCTTAGCTTCTTTAGTTCCTTTGCTGATCATGATCACATCAGAAAGGAAAACTGATTAGTCATCTAAACCGGAAATCCTGCCTAAAAAGGAAGCTTACAATTTATAGAAACCTGCTATAAATAGTAGCTACCCTAAAAGGAAACTCCCTAAGAGGAAAGTTACTAAAAAGGGAAACTTGTCCTGAATGGAAACTTTCCTAAAAAGGAAACTTTCCAAAAGTGGAAACTTTCTAAAAACGGAAACCTGTCATTTCAGGAAAGTTCCGAAAATGGAAAGTTCCGAGAGCCAGGAGCTTACCGAGGTGGAAGACTCATGAACTGCATCTTCCGGGTTCCGGTCTTCTTCACCAGCATTGATTCCCGAAGACTCTGCCTGGTGGACATTCTCTCGCCATGTGCCCGAATTCACCGCACTTGAAGCAAGTGCCTTCTTCGAGGCTTTGAGCGACTCTTCTGCTTCTACCGGTTCTTCTCTAGACCGCTTCTGGGAACCTTCCGCTTCGGCTTCCCAACATTGATGCATGGTAGCTCCGCATAATATTGCAACTCCATCTTCCGGTTTAGTCCCTCCGATATGGTTCTCTGATCCGGTTATCTCCTCGCTCCGGTTTGCTTCTCCGGTTTTCTCCAGTTCGATTTCAGGTGTGGGCCCCCACAGCTTTCTTCTTCTCCAAGGTACCCGAAATCCTAACTTCTTCAACCCTTTTGACTTGCGCCGCAAGCTACCTCTATCGTCTAGGGTTTCCGCCGCCATCACCCCATCGGCTCTCCCTCTTGCTTCCACGCTGAGACTACACCACTACCACTACGCGGCAACGCTTCTCCGCGGCTCCATCTCCCCCAGCTCCTTCCGCCATGGTCATGATTCTCTTCTCCGTCACGGTCTTCCTCTCGTCATCCACAACAACAACAACAACAACGACAACATCAACAACAACAACACACGACAACGACAACAACAACACACGACAACCACAACAACATGTTCCTCTCGGCTCCGAACCATCACCGCTCTACCACTCTCCACCATCGCGACACTTCATCTCTGCCATAACCACCGTATGACGTCGTCTCCTCCATCACCATGGCCGAGCTTCCTCCGCCGCGAGTCTCCACCACCAAAGCTTCATCTCACTCTCGGCTCTTCACCTCAAGCAACCTCGACACGACTTCGACTCCATCCCCACCACCTCCGGTCGGCATCGCCATCACCATCACCAACCTCTCTCTCTTTCATGGCCATGCCCTCTCTCTCTCTCTCCTCCACTTCTTTCTCACGGCCACACTGTCTTCTTTTCTTCTTCTTTCTTCTTCGCTCGACAAAACACAAACACTTTAGCATTTAGGTTTAATTATTATTTTTTTCCTTTTTGGGCCTTGGTGGGCCGGATATTACAAAAAGTATAAGAGAGGTGCACATGAATTTAGGTTTTAAACCATTATGTTGGGACAATAAGCGAACATTCTATTTACTTTTTTTCATTCTATTTACTTACTTAACACTTAACACTTAACACGACAACCACTAAGTAATTTTTTCCGGGAGGTTAATATTACGCATTATACTTTTTCGATATCATCCTTTGTAAACAATTAAAAGGAAAACTTTTGAAACAAAAACTTATGGACAATATTCTCCAAACACGACGAAGTTGTATATGAGAAAATATGAAACCGAAAAAAAAAATTAAACATTAACCTCCCTGGTATGTTCGGAGGAAAACTATGTCGAGAGTTCATAGTTGATCTAAGAGGTCTAGCAACTCACACTGAACACAAAGGATTCCATAGATACTCGAGGGGAACATGAAAACACCAATTGTCCGAGAAAGAACACATATCACTTATTTACCATTAAGAAAGAGAAATAATTTTAAAGAAACTTGTCACCAAACAAACGAAATATGCTATGCCGAACACAAACAAATCGCTTACCAGTCATTGCTAAGCTGTAGGATTTGAGCGAAAGATGCAATACATGAAACAATATATTACGGTTTAGTGTCACCGAACATGAGCTGATAACCAAATTGCAACTATATACTTAAATATATTAGTTATTGTTAAATTTAATATCCAAGAATAATAATATTTTTGATAAATGAAAATAATAGAAAACTATTTAATTTTGATGATAATAAATTTATTATATCTCACATTTATTATCTTTTTCAATAACATTCATAATATTTTTTTATTTATTAGATAAATTATATATATTTTACTTTAAAAGTATACCAATACCACTTTTTTTTTACAAAATATATATGTATAATATATATTTTGCACTGTATATCATTTTTTTGAATATTTATTCGGTCCTGCAAAATATTTTTGTTCTAAAAATATATTTGTTTTAACATTATTTATTAGGTGTTGGTCCGCCCTTTGCACGGACATAATATATTTTCTTGTAAATTTAATTGGGAGAATTGATTATTTTATAATTCTATTCAACAACATTCGACGATGAAAAAGGTGGCTTTGGTATTAATCGTTTTTAAGCTATTGCATTTAGGTTTTTGAGGTGCATATTTGATTTCTCTTTTATAAATCAAAATCCTATTAGATGGAAAGACACAAATTTGAGAGTATAGGGCAGACTCGTTTAGGTTATAAATATTTATTTAGGTTTTTGGGTGTTAAGGTTCGTATGAGTGTTCTGGATTCGAGTTTGGCTTGGTTTTTTTATTTCCTACAAATATTACAGATTGTGTTCTGGATTCGAGTTTGGCTTGGTTTTTTTATTTCCTACAAATATTACAGATTTTTAGTTTTTTAATTTTTTTGGATACTCGTTCTAATATTAGATAGGGTTCGGTATTGAATACTCAAATTACAGTGGAACAAGTTTCATTTGAGTATTATGTCGACTTCGGTTTCTTTTTTAAGTTGTGTTCGATTTGGAATTTTGGATTCATTTTTTTTTCCACCCCTAATTGGACACCGTAACCGACTTAAATCAGAAGGACTTTCCTCTCAAACTTATGTATTTTACATACGTTTTTGACTATACAGAATCTCAATAACCAATTTCTCATTTTAATATAAAACTCTAAGGAGTTTTTAGTAATATTATTATTTGAGATGATCCATAAACTTTCATACTCTTGACATGAAAATATAGATGTTGCATATATTATTTCCTCTTCCCCTACTTTATTTACATTGCCAATATCTTCTCTATCTCCAAATTTCCACTCAAATGTCCCTACCACACATCTATGTTCCAAATTAAGCAAAACCTTAAAACCACTTTAATCATCTCATAACTTTCTCCACTACCTCATTTAACTTATATGCATAACACTTCTTAAACATTAAACATGAACTTTGAAGTCGCATTCCTAAGTTTGCAAAGCACTAAGACCACCATATTTTTCTTTGGACATTTAAATCATAATAATTTCATTATTTTCTCTATCTTCTCAATTATAAATTCTACATTCTTTAAATTCTAGAAAAGGCATAATATTGAAAAAATATATAAAAAATTACAAATGATACATACAATAAACTCATATATATATATATATATATATATATATATTAACATATAGATATAATTAAATATTATGGAATGTGATATTGACTTATTCTATATTTAAATCATGTTATTTTGAATATTTTTATAATTTTGAGTAAGATAAATTGTTATTAAGACCAGGGCCATCTTTTAGCATGTGCGAGTGGAGCGATCGAACAGGACGCAGACTCAAAAAGAAAAAATTCTTTATAAATTAAAGACCTAAATTTTTAACTTTTAAAATAAAAGTTATAAATCTAGGGCCTATAATCACTATTAAAATGTAAATATACATTAATGTGATTACTAAATTTTAGAAGTTATATTATATCATCAAATATACCTTTAATATATTTTTTTGAATCGGGCCTAAATATTATTTTGAAACGGCTCTGATTAAGACATTGTTCCACTGTTTTGATCAAAACGTGAAACCAACTCATGGCAAACTATCTAACCCAAAAAGATATTTAAACCTACGTAACTCCGAACCGTTAAAATTCATAACCATTTGAGCAATATTTTTTACCAAGCTCGAATGTGTTTTAAACTATCTTAGGCTCAACGATTTTCTATTTTATTTTAAGGTTCTTATCACTTATTTAACTTTTCCTTATATGTATATCATAAAACTTAGTCATATTTTGTATTGGAACTGATTAATTTCTAAAGTTCATAACATGTTAAACAAAAAATAAAACTAAAAGATATATTTTAGATTACAATACCAAAATATAATATTTTATTATATAAAGCTGAACGCGTTCGACGTGAAGGCGACATGTAGGTAAATTGTAACTCATCGGATTTCGACATGTGTCTCTCTTTAATTTAGATTATGACATGTATCAATTTAAAAATAGAAATTTATATAAACTTTCCTATTATTGGTTATTTACTTCTTAAAAGAGATAAAATAACAAAATAGGAAAATAACTTATTAACGAATTAAATAAAAGGAAATAGTGTAATCATAAAAGAAAAGTTATAAAATAAAAGAAAGATGATTTAAGTTTTAATTTTTGTACATCAATCTTAATTTTTTACATCCGTGATCTTTATTCAATTCACTTTTCTGTAATATGAAACATATAATTTATTTAAGGGCATTATCTTCATTCAAAAATATTGTTATTCATAATTTTTGGGTGATTTAAGTCAATCTAAGAATATTTTATTTGTGGTGAAAATACAATAAATGAAAAACTAAACATAGATTTAGTCTACAATTTATTTACACGAGCCAGCGGGTAATTTTAAAAGAATTTTAATCTAAATGTACGAACTATAATTATGCATGTTATTAATTTTACACACTAGATATTTTATTTTTATTCCCGTATCACGCGAGTATTTATCTAGTACTAAATAAAATCTAAAATAATTAACCAGACTAAAAGATGAAATTTAAAATTATTGAACCTTTGGCTCATTCCTCATACCAATAAAACTTCTATAGAACCCACTATTCTACCATCATTCCCCAATAACTATCGAAAATCTTCACTTAGGTCGAGATTCCTTACAAATTCATTTTTTACTGCTAACAATCATAACACCAAAATATATCATAAACACTTACAATCTGATAGGACTATAAACATTGCATAGGATAAACTTCTTAGTTATGAATTCCATCTTTTTTTAGATGGTATCAAGGAAAAGAGTGCTCGATAGTAAAGAAAATTTACTCAGACTATCATCTCATTAATCATGAAGCTTGTTGGGATTACGTTATCCTGAATCCTCAAAATATATTCTTCAAGTTTTTCTATATATTGTTTAATCGAATAATCAGTAAAAAAATACGATATATTTACCAAGTCAACATCTCGTAGCCACACTTCCTAAACATATCAAGAAAAATCTCATTCACATTTGTATGGTTGTTTATCGAAGTTTCTTCTTTATGCACCCTCTCTAGCAAACATGACACCGTAAACTTCTTATGACCTTGGGCTTCGAATGCGTCTTTGGTCCTTGGTGGGAGTTAATATGATGTTATTCCTTATTGGGAGATCGGGAGATCGACCAAAATGTAGATTGAGATTTAGAAATACTATAGATATGTTAATATCTTAGAATAAGAAATTTACCTTTATGTATAAAGATATTATTAATATTTATGTTTATCTTAAATTAGAAAATTAGGTCTAGATATTTATCTATATAAGGCGATGTAAATTGTAACCAAATTCTTACGAGAGTCTAATATAATTCTTCCCAAACACCTTCTTGTGTTCTTTCTCTCATCAAACTTATCATGGTATCGGAGCGTTGATCCAAGTCCTATGAATTATTTGCTTCCGCGATTATGAAAAAAAAAAATCTTCTAGAATTTTCTATTTAGTCTTAACTTCTTTTCTTTGACCTATCTCCATCGTTTCTTCTTTCGCGTTGGAGACTTATTCTATTAGTATTTAAAATAAAAAAAAAAGACTTTCGTACGTTAGAATTTTTTTTGTTGTTGTTTTCGTTTCATACTTCTTCTATTAATTTTCTTTGTTTTCTCCATTCTAAATTAAAAAAAAATAGAAAAAAAAAAAGAAAAAAATGTTTCGTGGGTGTGCATCTCTTATTACTTTGAGAGATTTTGCTAATGTTGGTCATGTGCGGTGACTTTTAAATACACATGAAAGTTAGGTGCATATGAGTTTTTGGCATTGACGAGATGGTGACAATATGTCCCGTTCCAACTATGCTTGTGATTTTACCATTTTTGTTTCACTCGAAACACAAGTTTCTTCATGAACGAGATGTTCAAAGAGCGATCCAAACTTGTGATTTATGATTCGACCGGATACGATGCTAATCTGGCGATGAGGAACTCAGATCTGACGGATATATACGAAAATCCAACGGTGACGATGAAGATAATGGAGATACACAAATACGCGATGTGTATTTTCCACTAAATTGACTCTCCGACCGAGTATAAACGTCGCTATTGATCCGACGGCCGAATGTTGCAGCCAACTTGACCCTGACGAGGTATAAACGTCATGATGACCCGACGGCTGAGTATAACGCCGATTATCTGAAGTGAAGATCCGTTTGAAGTGAAGTCCAATCTCATACGTGTTTCCACGTATGAGCTTGCGGGAGGGTATTGGGAGATCAGGAGATCGACCAAGATGAAGATTGAGATTTAGAAATACTATAGATATGTTAATATCTTAGAATAAGAAATTTACCTTTATGTATAAAGATATTATTAACATTTATGTTTATCTTAAATTAGGAAATTAGGTCTAGATATTTATCTATATAAGGCGATATAAATTATAACCAAATTCTTACGAGAGTCTAATATAATTCTTCCCAAACACCTTCTTGTGTTCTTTCTCTCATCAAACTTATCATTCCTCATTATCTCTTCATGCTTATTTATTTTGACAACAAACTCTAAAAGAACTTTCTCCAACTTTGGATTCCCTTTATCAATCTCTCATAATTTAGGATCAAAAGGAAACACATGATCTTTATGGTGGGTTTTATATCTTTCTTTAAGGTGTTGCTTCTTAAACGTTTTTGGAAAAGGTAGTGAAAGCTTATATAGTGATACGTCCAAGTCGAGACCCACCTTTGTAGTCTTTGTTATGGATGTTTTTTGGGTGTTGTTTTGGAAGCACTACGAAAGCAAGAGATAACGGTAAAATCAAAGAGAAATAGAGAAAGACGTTTGTATTGATCAAGAGAAGCCAAATATAATGTGATTCAGGTGTGAGAACCCTTACAAAGATCAAGTTTCTCTTAAGCTCATGTATAATCTCTAGGGTTTTTTTGTGAATACATTGTATGGACCCTTAGGTTTAATATTTATAGTAGTTAGTCGATGAATACCCCTTAAAATTAGGAAAACCATGTATTTCCTTATATATTTACTAATATTTCCTTTTCCTTTTCTCAGGTGGAATAGTCGTCCGACTTTCTGCCTAGAGGCATACTCCCACTGCCCTGCTCTTGTCAGTATTCTCCTGCTTTTGGCTTAAAGATTGTCGTACTGCTTCCAGACCCAGGGGATTTCCCAAGGTCTAAAATACTCCCAACAGATTTCCCCTTATTGCCCAGGTTCGATCCAAGGCTGGGGAATAAATTGTTCCCCCTTGTATTTTGGCAGAATGTAGTGACTATACTTTCTTTTCCTTTGGCTTCTTGGAATTTTCTTTCAGTTTTCTGCTTCTAGCGTTGTGCCTTCGTCGTCTGGGTCTTGAATTGTGGATTCTCCGAGACGCTTGCAATATCTGCTCCACTAACGGCTAGAGTATCATGGCCGTTGGATGAGATTTCAAAGATTTTGAAAGGATAAGAGAGATTCTTCGAGATCCGCATCTTGTCATGGCGCATGATCTTCTTTCCTTTCTGCCTCTTTCACTTCTCGATACTTAACCTTTTTTTTATTTCTTTTTCCTTCATCTCCATTTTTCTTCAAGTTTCTTTATCTCATCCTCTTCTCTTCCAACTTTTTCCCAGCGAATTTATCTCAAGAATCCCACTCTTTCGTCTTCTATACTCAGGTATGATCTGACCCCTTTCCACTTTTCGATTTTAGCTAGGATTATGCACCTTCTGCTAGGGCTTTAGGGTTTCATAGATTTCTAAGAACCTTCTTCTTTTGAATCCACCATCTGAGACCTGGACTCGTATCAGGTAAATAGCGAGTCTAGAAGACGACATTTCTGCGGTAGCTTCTTCCCCTATAGGAGTTAGGGTTCGTAAGAGGCGTTTGTTAAGGGAAGAGACTTCCTTCGATTCTGAGGCGTCGTCAGACAACCTTCAGGATCTGAGGAAAATTCCGTTCCTCGTCAGTTCCTCTCCTGCTCCCTCCATTCTCAAAATTGGTCCCTTCTCCATGATCGGGGAAGATGAGCTTGGGGATCTTAGGCGGCAGTACTTCGTGCTAGAGGACATGATCCTTAATGTTGTGAAGGGTGAGAAGTATGCCTCTGGATGCCCCTATGACGAAATAGCCATGTATGAGGGCTATCTGGAAACATGGGTGAAGGCTAATCTCTCTGTTCTGGTGTTCATTGTGGCCAACCATTTTGGATCTACCCCTCACAAATGAATTCTCCTTCCAGGAGAATATTGACAGTGATTCAAATCTTGAATAACTTATATGGATTTGACGTAGGCGTCGACGAGCTGTTGTACTCCTACTACATCTCTCTTGTTTCCCCTGGTGAAGGGATGTATTATTTTCACACACGGGCCATGTTCCCATCGTCAAGGAGCTGGAGAGAGGAGAGAAGAAAGGCGTTGCCTTCTGCAAACCCTGGGCCCAACGGTTTTCGTTTATGAGAGTGGGTGACGAACCAGAGTTTCCTACCCTGTGGCAACCCACTGGTAGGTCTAGGATGAATCATCTTCTTTAGTTTCCTCTTCAGTCTTTGGCTCTAACCATTTTATTTTTTTTCTTTGTTTTGTAGCGGCTTCAAGGGATTGAATTGAGAGAGTGAAGAAGAAGGTAGAGCAGGTACTCAAGCTTCCTCTTGAGGCAAGGAGCACTACTTTTCTACTTAGTCTGGAGGCTCTAGAAGAAGAAGCTTCCGGGGTTGGCTTCTGCCTTCTGTTTCTTTCTTGACTTTATTTTATCTCTTTTTCCTGAGGATTTATTTTTCTGTTGCAGGAAATATGGCAGGATTGACGTCAAAGGCGATGGAGGACTTCAAGAGGGCTAAGGCGGCGAGGGCAGGAAAAAACGGCTATGGGGGTCAGACGTCAGCTTCTGATGATGTGTAGATCTTGGAGACCCCAAGTACCAAGAGGAAGTCTCAGCACAAGTCCAGCGTTCCCTCTTCCTAGGCCAAGAAACAGAAAGGCACATGCACAAGGTCCTCATCTCTCCCTCCCTCTGACTTGAATGACACCATGCGGCAGTTGAAGGTCCAGGTATTCCCTACGGTGAACGTCTCCTACCCTCACTCTGACTTCGTCAGTGTGCTTTTTTTATCTGGCCCAACCAGCAACCAGAGCAGTATCCATTATATGAACATAAAGCAAACGATCGAGATCATTCAATACAACAATATGAACCAAAAGAAGATGCTCGAGGTAAGCGTCTGGCTTTGAACTTCTAGATCTCTTATTTATCTTCGCTTTTTTGTAACCTTGCTTTCTTTTGTGTGTTAGATGACTGCTTTCCTCCATCATGTAGAGGATAATGTGTTGACGGAGACGGCTGAAGTAGGAAGGGTCATGGTGGAGGACCACGTCCGCAAGCTCCATGCTGAGAAGGAGAGATCAGCTAGCCTGGAGAAGGAGCTGAGAGAGATGAAGAACCTTTCTCGGGGGTTGGAGTCCATGATCTAGAGGGAGTCTAAAATTATGATAGATATATACAAAATAAATTTTCTTTGAAACTACCGTGTATTTGATATAATTGTTTTTTTCTTGCGTGATTAAGGATCACATCATATTTCTCGAAGAAAGAATTTTTTAAAAAAAGTAGTTATTTACAAAAGAGTGGCCATTATTTATCTAATAAGTATTGAAAGACACGTGTGAAACAAGATTAGCTGCGGCGGCTGCTTTTTATGGGTGGGATCCACACACTTCATGTTAAGGTCATCCACAAAGAATCTCAATCCCAACCAACCAGATTTGCTCCCTCCCTTTCTTCTGACCCCATTGCGTGGCCGACGGACAGATAATTGCTTGTTTCTCCCATTTCTTTTGATCCTTTACGCCCATAGCCCCATTATTTATTAATCTTACAAAAGTATCTCATTTTTCTTTCAGCTAACCTTTCTCGGGGGTTGGAGTCCATGATCCAAGGCACTGATTGCGGAGAAGGTTGATCTGGAGAAAGTAGAGGAGCTCAGAGCCAGGGTTAGCGTCTTTGCTGAGGAGAGGGCCATGGCGGTCAATGGTGTAAAGATCGTAGGCTGCTGGGAGAAGGCGAGGGATTGGCTCAATGAAAACACATGCTCGTGGAATATGCAGGAGAAATTTGACAACCACAAGCTGGTGGTGGAGACCGAGGCTGAGGTTAACAACCAGCCGGTTCTCAGCTCTGAAAGTGAGCCTGAGATTCCGCCTCCCCCAGACGCCTCTACTCTGGCTGACGTTGATGTCACGGGTGATTTTGGTCGTTTTTTGTAAGCAGTACGAAAGCTGGAGGTCAATGAATGTATAGCGTAGGTGAATTGAAGATATCCTAAGCTCAAATATTAATAATGGTGAAAGAACAAGTGTTGTATTGATTTCTTAGCCTAGGGTTTCGTGTGTGCACGGTTTGCCCTTAAGCTTTATATTTATACATGGAGTTCATGATTATCCCTCCAAGAATTGGATATATCATGATTATCTATAAAATATATGCATCTTTATCTACAGAATACACATCATTATAATGGTAAAACCAAGCAACAGTCGGCGGACGTCTTACTGCTATACTCCATCTAAGCCTATGGGAATCCCCATGGCCTAAATTACTCCCAACAGTTTTCCCCTTATTGCGCAGGTTCGATCCGAAGCTATGGAATAATATGTCTTCCATGTGGCTTATGAAGGAAGCCATTAGTTGCTCGACGGTTTAGCTGTGACTTGTGCCGCCTCTATTTCCCATAAGTTTTTGCTTGTTTTTAGTTTGAATTCCATCACACAATAGGCGCCATTGCAGCAGAAGGTTGCATCTGGCTCTTGACGTCCGGCCTCAGGGCTTTGAATTTCAAACTTCATGAGTCGTTAGCACTTTTCAAGAACAGTTGTTTTGTTGAAGATCCCAGCGATTGACTTCATGAGGATTGGAAGAAGAGATTATAACCGTTGATGAAGATCTTGCAAATGTTTGAAAAAAAAATATGGTCGTTATCTCCGCGAGATGTGCGCCTATGATTGGACGTGTGCGGCTGCTTTTGATTTCTTCTCTTTCCTTTTAAACCTTTCTTTCTTTTCTCTCTTGCATTTTAACTTCATCTTCTTCCTTTTTCTGCTAAACTCTTTGCTTCTGGAATTCCTGTCGAGCTTTTCAGCCGCGATTTAAGGTTATATCTTCTTATTCCTTCTTCTTTTCGCTTCTTTTAGGATAGATTCCAGAGAACACCTCTTAGGGTTTTGAATTAGCCTTAGCTTCTAAGCTTTCTTGCCCCAATCGAACCTTAGATTCAAGATCAAAACCCATTTGAGCCCATAATGAGTAGCTCTGGTGATGATTTTCCATGGTAGCTTCGTCTTTCGTTGGTGCTCGCGTTTGAAAGAGGCATCTGATTAGGACTAGTTCCTCTACCGAGGCCGAAGGATCTTCCGAGGACACGGGGATCCCCAAAGCCAATCCTCAGCCCTTGCTATCCGCTACGGGTCCAGAGCTCCTAAAGGTAGGCCCTTTTTCTAATGTGAGCTTTGAGATCTCTGAAGATTGGCGGCAACAGTATTCGATCAGAGATAGTGCCCATTTGAGGGTGCCAGGGAAAGGCGAGAGGGCTTCTGAATGCCCAGGAGATAAGATAGCCAAGTATGAAGGCTATTTCGAGGCCGGAGTCAAGGGTACGATACCGGCCCTGGGGAGGAAAGTCTCGTAACACTTCAACATTTGTCCTTCCCAGCTAAACCCACCTTCTTGGAGGATCCTTACCGCCATCCAGGTGCTCAACGAGTTTCATGGGTTGGATATTGGCATCAACGATCTTCTCTACTCCTATTACTTTACCCATATTCTTCCGGGTGAGGACAAATATTCCTTCCGCCCTCGAGCCAGTGATCCTTTGGTGTTGGAGCTAGAAAAGGAGGAGAGGAAGGGGGTGGCTTTCACCAAGCATTGGGCTCAAGAGTTCGTTTTCATGAGAGTCGGGCCGTCTTCTGGATTCTCTACTATTTGGAAATTCACTGGTTGGTTTAGGATGCTTTTCTTTTTACTGCTTCTAGCTTTGTGATTAACCTTCTTAGCCTTTCGTTTTTGAAGAAGTGTCTATGGAGAAATCAGAGTAAGGCAAGGAGAATGCTGAGGAAGCTTTAGATATTTCTGCTGAAGAAAGAAGCATCCCGTTCCCACTAAGTGAAGGATCGTTGAGCCAGAGCAGCATCAGGGGTTTTTCCACTGCCTTTTGCTTCTATTTTCTATCTCCCTTTTGACTAACTTCTTGTCGCTTTGCAGGGAACATGTCAGGATCTGGGTCTAAGGCATTCGAGGACTTTAAAAAGGCTCAGGCGGCAAGGAAGGCAAAGTTGGCGTCTGGGAACAAGACTCTAGAGGTGGTGGAGATCTCAGAGTCTCCTTCTACGGGGTCCATGAGGAAGGGGACTCAGAAGGCCACTGCCTCCAGCAAAACGCAGAAGGGTCTTCCTGCCAAACAGTCCTCCTCCTCTGTCCGCGATCTCGATGGTGCCCTTGAGCACCTACAGAGCTCCGTCTTCCCCACGCTTCCTTCTAGCCCTCCGAGCTCTGACAATCTGGGCATCTTTGACCATGTCCATAAGGAAATGATCAAGGTAACTGGTCTGCCTTTAGCTCTCGGCTGGCTTTCGATTATTTCTTTTTCTTCCGGCTAACCTTCCTCCTCTTTACATTTTAGCTAGGTGCATCGCTCTTCCATGCCAAGGACCAGATGACACGGTGACGATTTCTGCAGGGAAGGCCCAAGTGGAAGACTATCTCGCCAAGTTGATGGCAGAGAAGGACAAGTCTGCTGGCTTGGAGAAGGAGTTGAGGGAGATGAAGGAATTGCTCTAGGGGCTTGAATCGGAGAAGGAGAAGGCGGAAGAGAAGGTCCTCAGCCTGACTGAGGAGAAGACGAAGCTGGAAGAAGAGCTTGGCAACCTGGACACCCAGGTGGCCACCTTCACGGAGGAGATGTCCATGGCCATCAACGACGCCAAGATCATGGGGCGTTGGGAGATGGTCCGGGACTACCTCAAGGGTGAGGCCAAGTCTTGGTACATACAGGAGGAATTTGAGAATTACAAGATGGTGGTGATTGTGGAGGTGAAAAAGAATGGCCTCGGAACTCCCACCTTTGAAGATGAACTAGAAATTCCTCATGCTGTGACTTCTACACCCCCAGCGGATTCTGCGCCAAATATCGAGAAATTTGCCTCTCCTGATCCTCCAGCTGCCTAGCCTCCAGACCCGGAAGCAAAAATCAAGTTGTTGTCCCCTTGTGGATTTTTTGTTGTTGTTGATGATGATCTGCCCCAGCGTGGGCCTACTTCTACCCCTTGTGGGCTTTGTAACGACTTTTCATGGCCTTAGTGATCTTAACTCTTTGGTGGCCTTCTTGGCCTTATTTCTGTTTGCCCTTCGGGGCTTATAACTCGTATTTCGGCTCTCGGTGGCCTTTCATGAATGTTTTTCTAGTTCTATGTTGTCTTCCTGCCTTAATAGATTCTTGACTTAGATTTAGAGATAACATTCATTGTGTGGCTTTGGCAAGTCTTTTATCCTTAGCGCCTCGATCGACAGGCTTCTGGCTATAAGCCTCTAGCCTTTGCGTTTTGACCGGTTGGCTTCTGGCTATAAGCCTCTGGCCTTTGCGTCTCGATCGTCTTGACTTCCGGCTTTCCAGCCTTTGGTCTCTTATCGATATTCCAGTTGTTTGACTTCTGGCTTATTGGATTCTAGTCTTTTATCGATATTCCAGCTATTTGACTTCTGGCTTATTGGCTTCTAGTCTTTTATCGATATTCCAGCTGTTTGACTTTTGACTTATTGGCCTCTAGTATTTTATCGATATTCCAGCTGTTTGACTTTTGGTTTATCGGCCTCTAGTCTTTGTCGTGTCTTGCGAGAGTTCTTGAGTTCCAAGTTGGGATAATCTCATTATCTCTCTTTTTTGAGAGAGTTTTGCTTCTTGTCCTTAGACAATGCTTAGGTTCCCAAGACGCATTTTTAGCCTCTTGATACTCAGAGGTATCTTCTGGCTTTTTGGCATTCTGTTACCCGGAGGTAACCACTAGCTTGTTTGCATTCTATTACCCGGAGGTAACCACTAGCTTATTGGAATTCTGTTACCCGAAGGTAACCACTAGCTTGTTAGCATTCAACTATCTGGGAATAGCTGTTTTGCTTTGCTGCATTCTGCTTCCTACAGTGAAGCCACTATCAGTCTTATTGGTTTTTCTGGTATGGACCTCCCCCGCAAAGGGAACCAAGTGCCAGACTTTTAGTCTACTCCCCACGTCTGGGTAAGTAGGTATAGGTGATACTTTGTGCTCAGGTCTCATGGCTTCTGCATTTACTGTGACCTGGTAAGGAAGGTTAAGTTATTTTTCTTTCTTCTCAGCACTCTGCGTTCTGGTTAGCCGCTCTCTATTAAGCAGAATAAGCAACTTTTTTGTCTCTTGCTTTCTTTCGGGTACTTTCCCTTGTTCAAGCATAGTTTTTTTCAAAGCTTTTCGCTTTTGTTATGTAAGGGTATGTTGTTTGTATTACTACTTTCTTGAGGAGTAGTCATTCAACTTATTTGCCCCTTGCTTTAACTGAATTTCCTCGTGAGAAAACAATTGTTTTATTGATAGGTATCCATCCTTAGACGTAGCATGCTTACATAAGAAAAGATGTAAAAGAAATTAAAAAATCACAAGCTGACAAACGTATCTGGGGTATGGTCGTCCGAGTCAAGAGCATTCTTTTAAAAGAAGTAAGACTTTAGGTGTAACGCGTTCCAGCTGTTTGGCTGTAGTTTTTCGTACCTGTCTTGTAACTTGTATGCCCCTGTTCCTTTGACTTCCACTATTTGGTATGGTCCTTCCCAGCCAGGCGCCAACTTAACCGCGGCCTTGTCCCTGGTGTTGTCAAAGACTCAGTGCAACACCCATTCTCCTTGTTGGAACGTCCAGATTCGTACCTTCTTGTTGTAGCTGCGAGCCATTTCCGGTTGGTACTTCAAGTTTCGGATTCTTGCGGCTTCCATTTTTTGCCAAGGAGATCAAGGGACAAAGCCATCAGCTCTTCATTCTCTTTTGGGGTTAGAATCTCTGACTTGGCCGTAGGGACGCTGACTTCGGCGAGAGACACCACCTCTGTTCCGTAGACCAGGGAGAAAGGTGTTTCCCCTGTTGAAGTCTTGATGCTGGCCCGACATGCCCATAGGGTAGATGGCAGTTCTTCAACCCAGTTGCCTTTGGCGTCTTCCATCCTCTTTTTCAGAAGACTGACTATTTTCTTGTTAGTGGATTCGGCTTGCCCGTTGGATTATGGATGTCTCGGAGTTGCAAAACCTAGTTTTATGCCCCAATCTTCGCAAATCTTCTAGAAGTTTTTGTTGTGAATTGCAGGCCATTGTTTGTAACTATCTCTTGAGGTATCCCGAATCGTGTTACCACATTCTTCCAGGGGAACCTCTTGATTTGGACATCAGTAATCTTTCTCAAGGCTTCTGCCTCCACCCACTTAGAGAAGTAGTCTGTAACAACCAAAAGGTATTCCGGCTGGTCGGGAGCTGTAGGGAATTTTCCTACAATGACCATTCCCCACTTCATGAATGGCCATGGAGAACTTACAAATTTAAGGTTTTCCGGGGTAGCTTGGATACTTGTGCGTGCTTCTGGCATTTATCGCAGTACTTGGCCATTTAGAGGGCGTCATGGGCCATTGTAGGCCAATAGTAACCTGCCCTCTTCCCTCTTAGCACCAAACTTTTTCCACTAGAGTGGGATCCGCGCTCGCCTTCATGTAGTTCTTTGAGGATTAAATCTGCGCCTTCTGGCTTTACACATTTGAGGTATGGACTCGAGAAAGGCCTTTCGTAGAGTTTTCCGTGAATCAGGCAATAGCGGGATGCTTGCCTTTTGATCTTACGCCATTCACTCCTAATATTGGGTAGGACGTCATCCTTTAGGTAGGAAGTAATGGGCGTCATCCCAGTTTCTTATTCTTTGATGTTGGAGACTTGAGCTCATTCGGCGTCCTCGTCAGTAGCCGACCATTGGAGAACGAGCAAAGGTATGCTATTTGGCTATGTGGTTTTTAGGGCTGAGGTCAAGTTGGCCAGGGTGTCCGCATGCGAATTTTGTTCCCTCGGGATCTGTGTGAGTTTGCATGCTTTGAGCGAATCAATGAGCTTCTTAGCTATGGCCAGATACTTGGTTATGCTAGAATCTTTTGCTTGGTAGTCACCTTGCGTCTGGCTTACGATCAATTGGGAATCACTATAAACCTGTAGGTTTTCTATTCCCAAGTCTCTTGCCAGACTGAGTCCTGAAATTAAGGCTATGTACTCACTTTCATTGTTGGTGAGTCTAAAGTTGCATATTACTGCTCTTGATACCACTTCTCCTCTTGGTAAGATGAGCAAGAGGCCTACTCCTGCCCCTCGTATGTTGCTCGATCCATCTACGTAAAGCGCCCACTCTTCTTTACTTTTTATTTCCTGTTGGATCTTGGCTTCTTCTTCCGCTCCGCCAGGACCTGTGATTTGATCGCCGTGGTAGGGCGGAAGATCATGCCGTACTCGCCTAAATCGACTGCCCATTTGGCTAATCTTCCAAATACTTTCGGCTTGTGGAGTACAGACTTGATAGGGAAAGACGTGATGACTATCACCGGGTGAGCCTAGAAGTAGGGACGCAACTTCCTAGCCAAGGCGAGAGCCAACTTTTCCAGGTGACTATAGCGAGTCTGGGTATCCAGAAGGGACTTCCTTACATAGTACACCGGACGTTGCTTGTTTCCTTCTTCTCTGACCAAGACGGCACTTATGGCATGCTCTGAAACAACCAGGTACAGGAGCAGAGGCTCTCCATCTTGGGGCTTTGAGAGAAAAGGTGGGGTTGTTAGTTATTCCTTGAACTTGACTACGGCGTGTTCGGCCTCTTGGTTCCGTTCAAATTTCTTAGTGAACTTAAGGGCTTCAAAGAATGCGTGTNTAGTACACCGGACGTTGCTTGTTTCCTTCTTCTCTGACCAAGACGGCACTTATGGCATGCTCTGAAACAACCAGGTACAGGAGCAGAGGCTCTCCATCTTGGGGCTTTGAGAGAAAAGGTGGGGTTGTTAGTTATTCCTTGAACTTGACTACGGCGTGTTCGGCCTCTTGGTTCCGTTCAAATTTCTTAGTGAACTTAAGGGCTTCAAAGAATGCATGTGATTTGTCGGACAGCCTGGATATGAATCTACTCATGGTCGCCATTCTTCCGGTAAGCTTATGGACGTCTTGTAGAGTCTTGGGTGAAGGGATTGCTTGAATCGCCCTGGTTTGCTCCGTATTTTCCTCAATGCCCCTGTATGTAACTATGTACCCCAAAACTTTCTCGGGGCTTACCTCGAATGAGCACTTAGAGGGGTTGAGCTTCATATTGTACTTCCTCAAGGTAGAGAAGGCGTGTTGCATGTGGGCTATGTGGTCTTCCGCTTCTAAAATACTTGACCAGCATGTCGTCTATATAGACTTCCATGGTCTGGCCGATTTGG
>OVAN01008448.1:0-17539 GCA_900406275.1 Anastatica hierochuntica | reverse complement strand
CAGTTTAGCGTATGAGTTTTGCGATTTTTCGCAGTGTAGAGGGAAGAATACGAGGTGTCATCTCGTATCTAACTCTCTTTTTTTTATCGTCCAATGCATTGCTCGTTTTAGACATTGCAAAATTCTATAGAGTTTTGCGAGCGTTTTGATAGGAACGAAGAGACATGGTTTAAGATTCTTGTATCGGTTAGATATCATGCCTAGAGATGTTAGAGACCAGTGTGCTGGGTTTAGGGAAAAACCTACATTTACTCTCGGTTTTAGGGGGTGCGGTGACTAATCCCGACTTACGTATCCCGTTTCAGNACTCCGTACCAATTTAGAATCCGCGATATGTTCTCGGCTTATACGACTCGTCTGGTCGGAATCGAGCATCTCTTCGGAGACAATTTTTAAGTCATCTGGAAGTGCAGACAAAAATTTTGGGTTTCTTTTATACCGCGCTATTATCCTAGTCGGATGTACGAGAGCTATCTCTACGAGACGGCTAAGTCTGTTTAGGACGTTGGGAGCTTGTTAACGAATACGAAGAACAATAATCGAAAGAAACAGTTAACAAAGAAAGGAAAAGGGATCTTATTCGAATTCGTGTTTGAGCGTACGCAACCGGTGTTTAAGCCGTGGCCGCAAGAACTGTTGGCGACGAATCCCTAGAACTACAACGTAGACTCGTAACCTGGTAAACCGTCATCGTAAATGGGCCGGTTCTCGCCCGGAATCGTAAGTGGACTGTTATCGCGATTTGGGCCCTTTCGGGCCATTTCGCGGCTAAGTGATTTTGACAATTCCTTTCGGAGAAACCGTTTCTCGTAAGACCAAACGGTAATAGTTTCGTGGAACGATAAGACTAATCGTATAATTTAGACTCTTCCGGTGTTTAAGTTAACCGTCGTTGTTTTACATGATCGATACGAAGTCAACGAAAAGTATGAATCCTTACGATTATCGTGACGACGGTTTGACGGAAAATCCAATCGAGACGAAACGAGAAACGATCAAGTGACGATTCGAAGGAGATGATGATCGGAAAGGACGTGGTTCAGCCAATGGATAACGGCTGAATGTTGTCCGCGTCCCAGCGCCATCTGGCGCCAAGACCAAGCCTTGATCTTGGCGCCAATTGGCGTCAAGACAAGCTCTCTGTCTTGGCGCCAATTGGCGCCAAGACTGACCTCCGGTCTTGGCTTCAATAGACGCCTAGATCGGCCTCTAGTTCAGTCGTCAATCGGTTCCAAGGCTCTTTCGTAGGTTTGACGTCAATCGGCGTTTAGACATTTTTCCGAAGCGACGCGGTTCTCCGATGCTTTTGGTGGTTTCGTATCGCCCCGGAAGTTGTATCATGTGGCCTTGTGAGAGTTATCCGAAAGCCATTGATGCTAGCCCTAGCACTCAGATGTTCTAGTTGCTTGCGGGCGGACAGACTTAGTGTGAGATCGGTCACGATTGACTATACTCGTAGTCTTGAAGCTTGTTCGAGAAGAGACGACCAGGATGATAAGACTCTCAATGCTTGAGGACATCCTTACGATTCTTGTTTCCGTAGGAGGAATCAACATCTCAGTAGTCTTTTTTAGGCGTCAATTTTTTCGTAACCATTTTTGACCCCAACATTGATCGTGTTTCCGAGTAAGTTTGATTAAAGATGCGATCTTGGACGTTAATTTCGAGATGACTGTTTTTGACACCAACATTCATTACTCTCTCGGGTTCCCCTACCTTCTTTAGAAGAAGCATATAACACCCTAGTCCAAGATGAGGAGTCAAAATTTATTGAAAATATGGAAGATGAAAGGAATGAGGGGGTGAGTTTCACAGTCCAAACTTCACAAAGACCTCAAAATTCATATAAAAATAAAGGCGGATCCATCACTTGTACGAGCTGTGAAAAAACTGGACATATGACGGAGAATTGCTACAAGCTCATCGACTACCCTCCATGGTGGGAAGAGAAGTGCAATGGACCTCGCAGTTCTAACATAAGCTCTTCCTCAGCTAGTCTGGGAATGCCGCAACAGTTTGCTATCGCAAAATCTCCTCCACCGTATGCAGCTCACGAGAATCAGGTGGTTACTAAGCCCGCCGAACCACAACCTGTATTCGGACCACACAGGTCCTTTGCCTCATCTCTGCATGGTCTGATCACCGCTGCAGATCATGTTGGCATTAGTGGCTTGAGTGACACTCAGTGGAAAATATTTGTTCATATGCTAAATGAACGAGATCAAAGCTCCAATGTTCGT
The DNA here is from genome assembly GCA_900406275.1 of Anastatica hierochuntica. Taxonomy (NCBI): domain Eukaryota; kingdom Viridiplantae; phylum Streptophyta; class Magnoliopsida; order Brassicales; family Brassicaceae; genus Anastatica; species Anastatica hierochuntica. The sequence goes on along the minus strand of OVAN01008448.1, from coordinate 15,299 downwards.
CTTACGGGTAAGTATTTTATTGAATCTTTGATTATCATTAGTGGTGCATTAATCACATGACGAGTTCACTTGATTTTTTTGCGTGATATTTGTGATATGGCATTGGTTCTTATTAAGCTTCCCAATGGTCGGTTTACTACCTCTACGAAACTCGGTCCTGTCCAAATGGGATCTTCGTTACATCTACAAGATTATATTTTGTTGATGGTCTTCAATGTCATCTTATATCGGTTTCACAGTTGACATGAGATAGTGGATGTTTATTACAAGTTACTGACAGACTTGTTGTGATCCAGGAACGCATCACGATGATGCTGATTGGAGCGGCTGAACAACGGAATGGTCTTTATTTTTTTCGCGGGATGGATGTTGCGGCTGCGATTCAGAAGAGTACTTTGCATTCTGCTAAAATATGGCATCATCGTTTGGGTCATCTTTCCTCTAAGGCTTTGGGTTTGTTGAATTTCTCAGATTTAGACTACAATGTGTTTGATTCTAAGGTGCGCAACATTTGTATACGTGCAAAACAAACGCGAGATTCTTTTCTTTTGAGTACTAATAAGATGAGTTTTACGTTTGAAATGATTCACTATGATCTTTGGGGTCCTTATAGGACATCGACTATATGTTGTTCTCGTTAATTCCTCACGATTGTTGATGACTTCTCGCGTGCGGTTTGGATTTATTTACTATCCTCGAAAACAGATGCTCCCACTCACCTTAAGAATTTTGTTGCTCTTGTTGAGAGACAATTCTTGACTCAAGTCAAGACAGTGCGTAGCGACACCGGTTCGTAGTTTCTTTGCCTAACCAAATTCTTTGAACAAAAATAGATTATTCATAAAACGTCTTGCGTACGACAAACCTTAACAAAATGGTCGCATTGAACGCAAACACATGCACATCTTTAACGTCGCAAGAGCCTTCGGTTTCAAGCAAACTTACCAATTGAGTTTTGGGGTTATTGTGCTCTTACGGCCGGATATTTCATAAACCGTAATCCGACACCGCTTCTTCAAGGGAAGACACCATTTGAGATTATATACAATCATACACCGCCAATGGATCAACTCAAAGTTTTCGGATGTCTATGCTATGTTCACAACAAAAACATGGAGGAGATAAGTTTGAAAGTAGAAGCAACAAATCCATGATTATTAGTTACCCATTCAACAAGAAGGGATGGTGAGTCTATAATATTGATACGGGTTTGGTCTCTGTCTCACGTGATGTTATATTTCTAGAAAATTAATTTCATGTCTTGCAAAGCCTGATAAGTCGTTATATGTACCATCTTCTTCTCTGTCATCTTCTCCTCAATTAGTTGATGATAGTTTTGACGATTTTGTGGAGAAAGATGTGGTTGTATTTGATAATCGGGTTGCAGCTTTCACGTGAATCTGAGATAGAGTCTGTTGAGAATTTTGTTACAGGCATTGACACCGAAGAGAATCCAGTTTTCGAAACAATGCCACGATTGATGACGCAAACTTCTTTATCTTCCACCTCTGTATCGAAAACTGAGGAGTCGCCATTAATGTCGTCTCTATCACCACCTGTTAATAATACAAGTGAAGAAGTTGTGTCTGGTGATAATGTTGCAGAGACCGATCCAGAAGTTGAGATTCTTGGTCGCGGGTTTCACCGGAAAACGAAACCGGCAAAGCCTGCCGATTACGTAACCATGGTGTTACATGATTCTGAATCTTCCACTACCGCATATCCTCTCGAAAATTACATCTTTAGCAGTCAATTTTCTCCAACCTTATCTATTGGCCATATCCGGAGGTGTAGAACCTCTTCACTACAAAGACGCGGTAGAGGATGATCAATGGAAGTTCGCCATGAAAGACAAAGTTGTAGCTTGTGAGGATTTAAGAACATGAACAGTGGTCGATCTTCCACCTGGGAAGCAAGCATTAGGTTGCAAATGGGTGTATCGCCTCAAGTACAATATCGACGGTACACTTGAACGACATAAGATGAGACTCGTGGTTCTTTGTAATACACAAACAGAGGGTGTTGAATACCTTTGCCCCTGTCGCAAAGATGATTACGGTCCGAGCTTTCTTGCAAGAGGCAATATCGAAAAATTGGGAAGTGGAACAATTGGATGTCCACAACGCATTCCTCCATGGTGATTTACATGAGGAGGTATCCATGTAATTTCCTCCTAGATTTCGTACACCTGACAACAAGAAGATACTTCGTCTTTACAAATCTCTTTACGGGCTTAAACAAGCTCCTAGATGTTGGAATGAGAAGCTTACTAGTTCACTAAAAGCTTATGGTTTCCAACAAGATGTGTCCGACTATTCTCTATTTGTATATGCTAGCCAAGATGTTCGGCTCCATGTCTTAGTATATGTTGATGATTTAATCATCTCCGGTAGTTATCGGGTTGTTATGGATGAGTTCAAGAACTACATGAGCACATGTTTTAGAATGAAAGATTCGGGGGGGGGGGGTCTTGCACTATTTCTTGGGTATAGAGGTCGTTCGGAGTCCCGCAGGCATGTATCTCTATCGAAGAAAATACGTGTTGGACATTATCACGGAAACGGGGTTGCTCGTAGTTAAGCCAGTTAGTTTCCCTCTTGAACAGAACCATAAACTTGTACTTGCTCATGGGGATTTTTTACCAAATCCGTCAAGTTATAGACATCTTGTTGGGCGTTTAATATACTTGGGTGCAACTCGTCCTGAAATGTCATATGTGATTCATATTTTGTCGCAATTTATGAGTACTCCTCGCCAAGAGCATTGAGAAGCAACTTTACGTGTGGTTTGGTATCTCAAGAATAGTCCTGTACAAGGCATTATACTTCGTGCGAATACATCTCTTACTCTGACAGCTTGGTTTGATTCTGATTGGGGTGCGTGTCCTCTTCCACGTAGATCTCTTACTGGATGATTTATACAACGTGGTGGATCTTCATTATCCTGGAAAACTCAAAAGCAAGACGTGGTTTCTCGCTCATCTTCTGAAGCCGAATATCGCGCCATGGTAGATACGGTTACTCAGCTTCTTTGGTTACGACAACTACTGCCAGTGTTGGGAATTGATTGTTCGGCTCCTATTACACTTCACTCAAACAATTTATCCGCCATCAAGTTGGGCAGAAACCCGGTATTTCATGCTCGTACGAAGCATGTTGGTATGGATTGTCATTTCATTTGTGACGAGATTATCCGCGGCGTTATTGCTACCAAACGTGTTTCCACCAAAACACAACTTGCAGACATCATGACGAAGACACTAGGATGCAAAGAATTTGAAAAATTTCTTCTCAAGCTGGGTGTTCGGAATCTACACATTCCACCTTGAGGAGAGGGGGGGGGGAGGTTATGGGCCGAGTTGGGCCTCGTAAATAGATTTTTCGATTAAGTTAACTTATGCACATATCATTACTTGTATAAAAGGAAAACATTGATCGATTGAATAAGATAAGAAACGATTCATAAGGTTTAAGGTTTCTTGACATAAAATTTAATGAAATATAATTATATTATGTGTTTTACGTTAAACATGATGAACTTTATAGCATAAACTTGTCTCTAACTTAAAAAACTAATTCATTCTCTTTTTCCAACTAAAAAACTATAATAATACTTGAGATTCTCCATGTGTTGACACCTAAACAATTTTGTGTCATGAGAAGTTGACACATAATCAAAATATAAAAATTGATAAACCAATCAAAACACAACATTAATACACTTCATATTTATATTCAAATTTATACGTAAACTTATATATATATATATATATATATTTCATGTCTTTTTGGATCTCTCTTTTACTTAATATTAATTATGTTAAAATAAAATTAATAAAAATACGATATAGAGACCAAACAATTTTTCAATATGAACTATATAGACATGTATTCACATATATGCAAAGAAAAGTATATACTAAGTTTTTTATATTTTTCTATTTTATAACTATCATCTGATTTATTATATTGCATAAATATCTTTGAACTCTTGTGTAACACCCGGTTTTTAACTCCCGGTTAAGTTCCAGAATTGTTTCCCGAACCAAAACCTTAACCAGTTCTTAAACCGAACCAGTTTTTTTAACCTATTCTATTTGAGCCTCTCTTAAAGTGTAAACCTAATTTTTTTTTCTCCCAAACCTTTCCAGCCGTCGACCATTTGTTCCAGAGAGAAAAGCAGAGCATTTTAGCAGCCAACAAGATGGGAAGAAGAGAGAAAATGGAGAAAGAAGAAGAACCTGTGCAATCCTAAAGAAAAAAGAATAGATATGTCCTGGAAAAAGCAATGAACAGCCGATCAAATCATATCTGATGGATCTCAAATTTCTACAGCAGGTAAAGGACCATTAGATCGAAATTTTCAAATTTGTAGATCGCTTTTTCATCAAGTATTGAATGAGTTATGGTCGATTTACTGAGAGGCATCTGTGCAGTCCGAATCCGTGACCAGTCAGTGTTAAAAGGGATATTCCGAGAGAAATTGGAGTCTGATCGGAGCATACTCTGTGGCTATGGATAGAGGACGTGTAGGGATTCATTCTGACTGTTCAGATTGTCAAGTCGAGGTTCTAGAGAGTTGCTGACGATTAGAAATGTTCCCGAGAACGTGTCTTCTTTTGGTAAGTAAAATTACCTTTTTGCCCCTGTCTGTGTTTCTTGTTTTAGAAAATTTCCAAATATGACAGGTTTCCATATATGGTAAGTTTCCTCTTTAGGGAAGTTTCCTTTTTTGACAGGTTTCCCTTTTGGGCAACTTTCTGTTGCAGACATGTTTCCTTTTCGGGAAAGCTTCCATTTATAACATGTTTCCATAAATGGAAAGTTTCAGTTTCTAGCAGGTTCCTGTAAAGGTCTAACCGGGGTTCCTATTCTAGGTTCTTTTTCATAAGGAGGATCAACAAAGGAGAAGAAGGATGACAGAGATCGACGTGGAGTAAAAGCTCAGAAGGAAGGTCGTTAGTTAGCTATTCAAGAGTCATCTCTTCGATGTGGCTAAGGTGAGGGGGTTCTCGGTGTCTTTCCATTTGGTATTTGTTTACCTTTTTTAGTCTAGGGTTAATCCGGCAAGTGTCGGGCTATATTTCTCGGCACGAATATAAACTATGTATTATGTATTGTTAATGTTATAAAGACTTATACGCCTAAGCGCGATTGATTGTTGGGTCGCTAAGTCGAGCCTAGGGTAGAACTTGTGAAAGAACGTAAGTCCTAAGAATGACTAGTTTTATTTTGGCATTGTCTGAAAATTACGAAAGATGATAGTAGGTCTAGATTAACCGGTAATGTGCATTCTTTGATGGATAGTCGTCTATCCAATTTACGGGTGTGATGCACCCCGTCCTAAAGATCAAGAGCCTAGGGGAATCGAGAGGTGAAGAGTAGGATCTTCACGCCGGGCCAGGCAGAAGTAATCCGGAGAGGCGGGTACTAACTTGTTGAGCCTTTCCGGGCAGGATGTGATGCTCGGCGAGGCAAAAGGACCTTCGGGTAACCCAGGGTTGTCCCCTAGTGGGTGTTGATTGCCGGGTCCCTGGCAAGGGTCTCCGAAAGGTTGGTGCTGGGATGAAGTAAGGGCGAGGGAAGTGAATGGGCGGTTGTCACACAACTGGCCTAGGCGACTGTGCTGAGCCTCCAGCCCGACAGATGGATGAACCAAGGGGTAGTGAGTCCGATATCGGGTGGGATCAAGGCTGTGCGGGTGGGCGGATTTTAAGGCTTTTGTTTATGTGCTAGGTGTTTGTAATACGCACTAAGATCCAAAAGATTTGCGGAAGTTTTAAATGGAGTCTTAAAAGATAGGTGTTTTCGAAAGAAAGTTTTCAACTTTCTAGATGTTACTTGCCAAGCACAATAAGTGCATTCTCTGGGGGGTTAAGATTAAGTCTGGACTTTCGGGGTTAAACAGGTATCGGGTGAGGCGAAGTTGGGTTCATCCTTACTGAATGACTTGTTTGAAAAGTCACTCATCCCTATCTTTTTCCTCTTTTTCTTTTAGTGTTTCTGCAGGTTGCAGTTAGAAGCGAAAAATTATTGACCGGTTGGTGAAGTTTGCTCCGGTTTTGGCGATACCAGTTGGGATATTCCGGTTCCCTCGGGATAGGGATGATACAAGTAGTATTAGAGTCTAGGTTAAAGGCCTCTCCGGTTCTGACCCGGAGGGTCATAGATTTTCAAAAGATAAAATGCTTTTCCAAAACTTATTTAATTTTTTGGGGATCCTCAAAAAGTAAAAAGAATTTCAAAATCACGAATTGGGCATCAGTTTAGCTTCTAGCTCTGGAGTTTTCTTTCGAGTTCCAAGGCGTCAGAGCATCGACAACAAGATTTCGAGACTCGGCTACCGCATCAACCAAAAGACATCTTCTAGTGCCATGATCATCATAATTGACACGCCGTGTTCGGAGTTTGCAAGGGAGCACCGAAGACAAGATCTAGATCGGGGTGCGAGTGGTAGAATAGATTGTGTGTCGGGTTTTATTTATTTGCTTGTTCTTGCGAGTCTAGGTCTTTAGGTTTCCGAGTCTTAGTGTTTTTCGAGGAGGGGAGTCCTCATTCTGTGTCAGTTTCCTTCTTATAGTCCATCCTTCAAGCTCCAAAGCTTAAGCTAGAATTGGCAGAGCTCACGTGATGGTACATTCAACTGAGACTCATGTACGAACATGACTACAACATCTCGGGGAAGTTGTAGCTGCTCTCTAGGCACGAACCCAGCTTGCGAGGACTAGGGGTAGTTATCGTCGGCAACTAGATAGCTACTTCTGTTGACCCGCTGCTGTAGATCATCGTTCTGGAGCAATTTCTAAATCTTCCTAATTCAAAGTCGTCGGTTCTTCAAATTGTTGCAGTTGGTTATACCAGAGCTACCAGAAGGTCTGAAATGGATAGCGCGCTCATTCCAAGGTCCAAGAAGCCTCAACACCAATTGAGGAGTACCCGACAACCAGGGAGGTTTCACGTTGCTGGGAGTTGGTAGGAGAAAGTTCCGCTAAATCAAGGTAGTGGAGGTTGAGCAAGGATAATTTGGCTGGGTCACTGAGCTGTAAGGATGCAACAGGATAAAGAGGTCACCTTGGGTGTCGAGATGATGTTGGGTACGTTTAGAGCTCCACCAAGTAAGAAGAGGAAGCTTCTATGAAATCGAAGTAAGCGTCATAGGCCGGCTAATGGGGAAGGAAACCCAAGTTATGGTGAGAAGGGAGAGGACCATGTTAGGTAGGACCACATGTGGATGTTGTTAGGATCCAAGGACGGTGTTAGGAAAGCACCATGTGGATCTGTTTGTTAGAAAGTTAGAGCAAGGAAGAAGGAGAGCGCAACAGAAGCTTGGTGGATCAGTACCAGTAGGTGTTGCATATATACCGGTCAACTAAGTTCGACTTAAGGCTAATGGAGCGCCCTAAGATAGGAGAGGTATAAGGACATAACCTCAACTATGGACAAGGAGGTGAGCATGAAGGATAAGTTTTGCCAGGAACGACCTCCTATGTAAAGATTAGGGTACAACAAGAACTGTCTAGAAGGAACCTAGGTAAGGACGTGGTAAGAAAGCGACAGAGCATTAGCAGCAATTGGCATAAATCAGGAAACCATACTTGTGCATGAAAGGTAAAACTTATCATACTTGTGCCAATGGACATTGTTGAGATTAAAGGACAAATTCTCCATAGATTATGGACGGTAGAGAAAGGAAATCTCTGATGCATAAGGAAATGTACAACCGTGGTCTCCCCAGAAGTAGGACACTTCGGAGCTTAGTCGGAAGCTAAGCGGGAGAGAGTTGAGACATGTAGTTAAGGATGGTACAAGGAAAAACCAAATATATGTGTTGGCATATTCGCTTTTTCATCGATTATTGAATGAGTTATGGTCGATTTACTGAGAGACATCTGTGCAGTCCGAATCTGCGACCAGTCAGTGTTTGAATGGAGATTCCGAGAGCAATTGGAGTTCGATCGAATCATACTTTGTGGCTATAGATAGAGAACGTCCAGGGCTTTATTCGGACCGTTCGGATCGTCAAGTTAACTGTTAGTTTGTGAGTTAAATATTCGTCTTTGTATGACATTGAATCTGTCAGATTTCCTGAAATCGTTGGTTAGATTGTATTTCGGTTTTTATTGGGTTAAAGGCTGGTTTTGGAGCTGATTTTTTGTGGGATCAATGTAGGGACTCATATGAATCAATCGTAAAAGGGAACACCTATTTTGGATTCATATAAGCGGAGAAGCGCATCCCGGAAGTTGATGCAGATAAGTTGTTCGCGTCAAAAAGGAGCTAAGGAGCTTCAAGTCTAGGTTCCAAAGAGTTGCAGACGGTCAGAAATGTTCTCGAGAACGTGTCTTCCTTCGGTAAGTAAAATTACCTTTTCTCCCCTGTCCGGGTTTCCTGTTTTAGAAAGTTTCCAAATATGGCAGGTTTCCATATTTGGTAAGTTTCCCCTTTAGGGAAGTTTTCTTTTTGGGCAGGTTTCCCTTTTGGGTAATTAACTTTCTTTTTCGGACATGATTCTTTTTCGGGAAAGTTTCCATTTATGACAGGTTTCCATAAATGGAAAGTTTTCGTTTCTAGCAGGTTCCCTTTAAGGTCTAACCGGGAACCTGCTCCAGGTTCCTTTTAAGAAGGAGGATCAGCAAAGGAGGAGAAGGATGACGGAGGATCGGCGTGGAGTAAAAGCTCAGAAGGAGGATCGTCAGTCAGCCATTCCAACGTCGTATCTTCGATGTGGATAATAATGTGAGGGCGTTCTCGATTTCATTTCATTCGGTATTCGTTTAACTTTGTTAGTCTAGGTTAATCCGACCAGTGTCGGGCTATAGTTCCCGGCATGAATAGAAACTATATATTAAGTATTGTTAATGATATATAGACTTATACGCCTAAGCGCGATTGATTGTTGGCTCGCTAAGTCGAGCCTAAGGTATAACTTGTGAAAGAACGTAAGTCCTAAGGATGAATAGGTTTAATTTGGCATTGTCTGAGAATTACAAAAGATGATAGTAGGTCTAGATTAACCGGTAATGTGTATTCTTTGATGGGTAGTCGCCTATCCAGTTTACGGGTGTGATGCACCCCGCCCTAGGGCTTAGGACCCTAGGGGAATCGAGAGATGAGGAGTAGGATCTTTGCGCCGGGCCAGGCGAAAGTAATCCGGAGAGGCGGATACTAACTGGTTGAGCCTTTCTGGGCAAGATGTGATGCTTGTCGAGGCAAAAGGATCTTCGAGTAACCCAGGGTGGTCCCCCAGTGGGTGTTGATTGTCGGGTCCCTGGCGAGGGTCTCTGGAAGGCCGGCATTGGGATGAAGTAAGGGCGATGGCAGTGAACAAACGATTGTCGCGTAACCGGCCTAGGCGACTGTGCTGAGCCTCCAACCTGATAGATGGATGAACCGAGGGGTAGTGAGTCCGATATCGGGAGGGATACAGGCTGTGCGGGTGGATTGATTTTAGGCCTTGCGTTTGTGTGCCATGTGTTTGTAATACGCACCAGGACCCAAAAAAATTACGAAAGTTTTAAATGGGGTCTTAGAAGATAGGTGTTTTCGAAAGAAAGTTTTCAACTTGCTAGATGTTACTTGCCAAGCAGAGTAGGTGCATTCTGTGGGTTTTAAGATTAGGTCTGGACTTTCGGCGACAACAATGTCCTCACTGAGTGGGTTGTTTGAAAAGTCACTCACCCCTATTTTTTTTCTTCTTTTTCTTTTGGTGTTTCTGCAGGTTGCAGTTACAAGCGAAAAATTATTGGTCGGTAGGTGAAGTTTGCTCCGATTTTGGCTATACCAGTTGGGACATTCCGGTTCCCTCGGGATGGGATGTTACATCTTGTTTGTTTTCTATTGCAATTTTCAATTAAATCATAAATAATTATAAATTATATTTTAAAATCTAGAAATCAAACTACATTCAAAACTTAGAAATTATATTATTAAATCATATGAAGCTAAACAATATATTTGGTTAACGCTTATTGGGTCATAAATAAAAAATAAGATAGAAACTTGAAAAACATTAACAATTTTAGTATCAGTCTTCTACATTATAAAAATGGTTACGCAGACGACAATTTATGATAATAAATTTTGTAAATTAAAATTTTAAATGTGATGTTTGTTATTTTTATTGTATATTAGCACAAACTATAAAGATTTAAAGTCCATAATATTTTTTCCCTCTAAAAATTTTAAAACATTTATGATGTACCTATGATATAAATTAAGTTATTTTACAATTTTCTACGTTTTAATACTCACTGATAAAGTTTTAGTTTATTGCTAATTTCATTTTTCATATATATGTTATTAAAAATGCATATATATTGAAAATAACATGATTTTTTTATGTTTTAGACAAATTTATATCTACTTGTTCTATGCTTTGACACTCTTGTGTTCGTTAATAAAAATAGTCCGCAATATCGTGCATGTATTTACCTAATTCATTCTAAAAATATAAGTATCATTCCAAAATCGTTACATACCAAGAAAGTTATAGCTGCTGAAAATAGTGTTAACCATATATAAATATTAAAAGCAGTTTTTTTTGATGGAACTAATAGCAACAAAAATGTATATAAAATTATCATTTTTTTGTTACAAGTATTTGAATATTTGTTTTTAACTAAACTACTATTTATCTACATTCCGAATCAATATTATTTCAAACAAACTAGATGATCGCATGTACCTTGCACGGACATGAATAATTTCTAATAAGATTAATCACTTAAATATTTTTACTGAATAACTATATGATACAAAGATGTATGCTACATAAAAATATAATAAAACAAAATAATAAAGTAACAAACATATACATAAGTTAACTGACAGCTGAACATATGCAACTAACAAAATTAACTTACGTCTATAAAAGTAGCAACTCACTCGATTTTTTGGTGTCTCTTATATCCGAAAAAAAATATTTTCTTAAATTTTTCCAAACTTGCAAAGATGGAATAAAACTCTTTGAAATAAGTATTATGAAAAAGTGTTACCATGTATAATATCACTAAATCCGTAAAGTTGTCCTTTTGGTAACTTTATTATGCCCATTGTCACCAAACAAACCCAACACTTAATACGCAATGCTCTCGACTTTGTTAACTAAAACTCTAGTAGATGTTATTTGAAGTTAATGAAATACTAGGTTCTAATCCGCGCTTTACGCCGACGATATTCATAAAATTGTTTTAAAAATAAATTTTTATAATTTCGTAATTGTTATATGTTTTATGTAATTCTTTTAGTGTGTAATAGATTTATGAGACTATTTTACATATATTATTGTTTTGTATTAATTTTAATTTTATTAATAATATGAAGGTTACACACTAATTGGAATGTATAATCATGTTAAACTGAAAGTATGATTTTACATCTATAATAGTCTAATACACATTGATCCGTTTTATTGATAATACAATTTTAATTAATAACTAAAAGTACGATATTATAATCTATAAATATTTTATTGTTTATAACCTATAAATAAATCGTTTTTGTTAGAATAATGTTAGGAAATGATTTGATTGTTCTTGATAAGATTGTTAGAGTTTCTTGAAGATTTTTTAAACTCTAGAAAGATAATAGAACTAGGTGGTGTTCCCGCGTTTTACGCGGGTTTAAAAGTTATGACTTATATTATACAAAATTTTCATCTTTTAAATAGTGGTATACAAAAATGTAAGATTCTACATACTATAACTGAAGTTAGATATAAAATTTTAATATGTGAGTGTGAAATTATAGATAAATTTAGATATCAAATATACATTTAAAACATTAGAAAATATATTTTTTGAAAATATAATTTCTAATATGATGCAACCCTGGATCTTCTGAAAAAGAGATCTGAACTTTTCTTTAGTATTTTTTTTTAGTTTTCTGATTTTTATGAGAAGAAGGTGAGAGATAGAATGATGGATTTTCAGATATTGATAGATGGATAGATGGGTTTTTTAGATCGGGTGAATGAACTCCCTTTACGATCTTAAAGACAAGATGCTTGTTAGAGAATGAACTCTGTAAGCAAAAAGATTTGTTCAAATTGAACAAGGGATTCACAACTCTGTGAAGAAAATGAAATTTTGATTAAACGATGAATGATTCTTTCTACAAGGCGTTTTGTGTTTTAAATAGAAAAGATGAAAACCCTAAACTAAAAATAAATAAAAAAAAAGGAAAATATGAAAAATAAGATTAAGGGCCACGAAAATATGAGGTTATTTTATGTCTTCTTTCTCCTTTGAAGGGCATAATTCATCTTCTGGTCGCCATTGTTTAGTTTGGAGATTATCAAACAGACGAAACTCCAAATGAAGCAAGTGCAGAACTGGTTTGGCCCGTTTGAGTAAACTGATCATAACTTGATATTCCCATGCCTAATTCCCCTCATTTTGGGCTTGTTGGAAAGCTAAGAGATCCATATTGAAGTCTATGATTGGCTTTGGCTCTGATCGTCTCATGTATGGGCTGTAATCCACGTCTAAAGCCTGATACTCGTAGAGGAGCAGCCTGTAGAACCTTCGGTTTAGAAAATTCATAACTTTCAATTCCAAATAGCTATTGACCTGAAACCAACTCCTGAAGCTGATATTATGCGTCAAGTTTGTAGATAAAATGGGTTTACACATCGGTTCCTTCTGGTTTAGTCGGAACATCTTTTGGAGTGATGATATGTCTGTTCTGCGAAAATCTGGATTCACCCAGATTGTAAGCTCCATAGCTCTCAGACCTTTAATGTCGTTGTGATGGGACCAATTGCTAAATATGCTATGAGGAGTGGAATTTTCAGAACAATCGAGCTTGTTGCCTAATTCACTTTGGTTGGAAATATATGCTCCTTTGAACGCTCCTACGTCAAATCTGTTTTCCAGGCAGCTTACTCAGTTATCTTGTTGTCTGAGGAATAAGCTGGTCAGGATTGCATCATCTCCTCCTCCTTTAAAAGGATTTGACCTAAAATCCTGCTCTTTGAGGATGAATACTTCGTCCCTACTCAGCTTGGTTGTTGCACTTTGTACCAGAGTGTAGTTGTTGCCCTTGTACTCACATAGCTTTCCTCCTGGTTCGAAGACAAAGTTGTGCAGCTCTTTGACAAGTTTTAGGTGACCCATGAGACTGAATCTAACACAAGAAGAAGGCCTGCACAGTGAATAATAAGAAGAGCATCTAATGAATCCACCTTGCTCAATCAAAGTCTCAGATGACTCCTCATGAACTACAAGCGCCGCACCAAGTTTTCCTTCTTCTTTAGCCTTAGTTACGTCACGAATAGGACCACACAAAGCTACTGGTACGTGCTCCTCCTGCTGTAGTTGATTGATTGAATGTTCTCCTAGAGAAGGAGGGTTTAGCACTGATTCAATCTCAAGTTTCTTCTCAGCCGTTTGATCAGCCTTATGCAGACACAAAGCTTGTGTGTTCTCCTCTTGTTGCAGACATTGAGTTGCTGATTTTTCGAAAAGAACAACTGCATCTTGTTCCTTCTCTTTGTTCTCTTCAATTGCAGCAGTTGGGGATGGAGGTGTGGCTGGAATTGATGGATTGATGTCCTCTTGGACAGCTCGCAGCTCGCTCTCAGATTCAACCTTAAGCTTCTCTGCTTCTTCTGTAGGCTTTTGGTTCTCCACGAAAATCGCAGAAGACGCGCTTTGCTCTTCCTCCTTGCTGGTGATTGGATCTTCCATTCTTTGATAAAGTTCTGGTTTTGTTGTCAGAACTTCAACAATTGCCGAAACAATGGCTTTCATCTGCCGTTCGGTCAAGATGAAATCTCCAACCATGGTTTCTTGTGATCTCTGATTCAGTTGCTCTGATACCACTTGATGCAACCCTGAATCTTCTGAAAAAGAGATATGAACTTTTCTTTAGTGTTTTTTTTTAATTTTCTAATTTTTATGAGAAGAAGGTGATAGATAGAAGGATGGATTTTCAGATATTGATAGATGGATAGATGAGTTTTTTAGATCGGGTGAATGAACTCCCTTTACGATCTTAAAGACAAGATGCTTGTTAGAGAATGAACTCTGTAAGCAAAAAGGTTTGTTCGAATTGAACAAGGGGTTCACAGCTCTGTGAAAAAAAGGAATTTTGATTAATCGATGAATTATTCTTTCTACCAGACGTTTTGTGTTTAAAATAGAAAAGATGAAAACCCTAAACCAAAAATAAATCAAAATAAAAAAGAAAAATATGATAAATAAGATTAAGGGCCACGAAAATATGAGGTTATTTTATGTCTTCTTTCTCCTTTGATGTGCTTGATTCATCTCCTGGTCGCCATTTTTTAGTTTGGAGATTATCGAACAAACGAAACTCCAAATGAAGCAAGTGCAGAATTGGTTTGGCCCGTTTGAGTAAACTGATCATAACTTGATATTCCCATGCCCAATTCTCCTCATTTTGGACTTGTTGGAAAGCTAAGAGATCCATCTTGAAGTCTATCATTGGCTTTGGGTCTGATCGTCTCATGTATGGGCTGTAATCCACGTCTAAAGCCTGATACTCGCAGAGGAGCAGCCTGTAGAACCTTCGGTTTAGAAAATTCATAACTTTCAACTCCAAATAGCTATTGACCTGAAATCAACTTCTGAAGCTGATATTATGCGTCAATTTTGTAGATAAAATGGGTTTACACATCGGTTCTTTCTGGTTTGGTTGAAACATCCTTTGGAGTGATGATATGTCTGTTCTGTGAAAATCTGGATTCACCCAGATTGTAAGCTCCATAGCTCTCAGACCTTTAATTTCGTTGTGATAGGACCAATTGCTAAATATTCTATGAGGAGTGGGATTTCCAGAACAATCGAGCTTGTTGCCTAATTCCATTTGGTTGGAAAGATATGCTCCTTTGAACGCTCCTACATCAAATTTGTTTTCCAGGCAGCTTATTCGGTTATCTTGTTGTCTGAGGAATAAGCTGGTCAGGATTGCATCATAATATATAGCTTTTTTTATTAAATACACATTGATTTTAATGCACATCTTATTTACTAATTAGTTATTTTTAGGTGTTATGTTTGCGCCTAGCGTGAATTAAAATACTTATAGTTTATACTATACACGAATGGTTTATATTTTCAAAAGTATTGTTCGTTTTACAAAATAAAAAATTCTTAACNAAAAAATTCTTAACATGTTATGTTTGAATTTAGATATAACTATCTGATATTTAGAATATGCGAGTGTAAGATAAAATCAAAGCATTTAATACACACTTTGGAAATATTAGGATTTACCGATTTTTCCTTTTTGTACTTGGTAATTTTATGATCAAGAAAATTTTATAAATTCAAATGA
>OVAN01008447.1:0-18146 GCA_900406275.1 Anastatica hierochuntica | reverse complement strand
AAAAAATGCTAAAGACACTTAAACTTGTCCTACCAATAATCATGCCCTTAGAGATCTTATTTCATTTTTTACGACCATCATGTTCTCTTTTATTTCTCGTGATAATAATGTTTTAACTGATACATTGGCTTTTATGTATTTTACATCGGTTACTGAAGTATAATAAAGTTCATTTTCAGACCAAAAAAAGTAAAACAATTTTATTGCAATAGAGAGGTGCAACTCATTACATGTACATAAAATTAGGTTATTTTTCAAAAGTTGCATATGATTTAAAAATGATCGCAACTTAGCAGTTAAAAAAAAAAAGTTGAGTGTTGAATGGAGTCAGTTTTTACAAGAGATCTGATCACGAAAAAAACAATTATAATGTTTTTTATTTGAAACGTAAGTTATGATAAATGGACACAATTCAACTAACATGATTTTTTTTTTCAGCATAACATGATTATTTGTATAAGATGAGACGAAAAATTGATTATAAAATGACATGGCTCTAAAGTTTTATTTTAAAATTGTTACGATTGTAAGTGAATGTATACAACATAAAAAAACACTAACAAAAATGTAAGATTTTCCAAATAAGATCTTCCACATAATTTGAGCGGCATAAGTGGTACAGTGGTTACCATCTCTGTTGGCCAAGCTCACTTACCTGGGTTCGAACCCAGGATGATCTTTTCAGGGAACTATTAAGTTACTAGACTGAAAAAAAAAATCTTCCACATAATTTTATCCAGAAAAAAGATCTTCCAAATAAGTGAAAGTTAACAAAATCGTGATAAAAAGATGTGATCTTCGAAGTAAAAAAATATTATATAGGGTAAATTTACGGAATATTCATATGAGGTAATTTATTTAAGTAACTAACCATTTGCACTTTTTTGTGTAATTTTTCTTTTTTACCCCTACACCCCACAAAACTTTAAACGACTCTACAAGTTTATACGTATATCGAAATGAAATTGTAATTACACGAAGAAAAAAAATAGATTTTTTTTCCCGACATAACGTATTTTGAATTTTTCGAAACGGATATGTATTTTTCAAGTATACGGAACTTGTTGTACCGTATAAGAAGTTGTATGCTATTTAAATAGACAGTCTAGTTAAATAGTATGTCTATTTTTTATAAAAATTTAGTTTCTATATAAACGAAAACATTTTGCTTAAAAACTGAAAGTTTCTACTATATAAGGGAATGAATGTAAAGCTTAAGCCACTCAGACAATTTCTAAACCATTTGATCAACTATAATAGTAAAAATATGTTTCGACCGAAACACTAATTAGACTTACTATTTGATATAGTATAAACAATACGGAATTGATTGTCTATTTAAATAGATTGTCTATTTTCGCGTGCCTATTAATTTCACAAATAAACAAAAAAACAAGGGGAAAATTGTGATCGGAGTTCAAGATTTTATTGGTAATGGTAAAAGCATCATAGAACAAAAGTTTTGAGAAGGATCGATCTAAAAAAAGTTTGAAAGAAGAGCAAACTATGTTAAGCAGGAAATAGATCGTCTATCTGTTACAACATGTCTATGAACTGAAAAGCACCAAATCGTCGAGCACTAAATAGACCGTCTATCAGTTGCAACATGTCTATGAACTGAAAATGGCAAAATCGTCATAAAAAAGTGGAACAGTTGGAAAAAAAAATCTCTATGGTTAGAAACTTAATTTTGGCTGGTCAAATGTTTATTTGATCTAATTTCCCTATTATGTATTACTGATTTATCAATGCAAAAAGGTTAAAAATTCATAGAGAAAAAGAAAACATAAAAGAAAAAGACAATAAAACATTCAAAATAGACGACTGTAAAAGGAAAAGGATCCAATGCCAATGGTCCTCTCTTCCCTTTCTCTCTTTTCCTTTGTTTTGGTTTATATTGCGATTCGGATTATTCCAAATCATTTCATTCAAATGAAATATGGTTTCATTTGGTTCGAGTAGCAAAAAAAAAAAAAATCAAAAGTAAAAAAGAGAGAAAAGGCTAAAAAAAACAAACAAAAAGAGAATAAAATTTATATGTTACAATTGGGCAATGGATCACAGGTTTCATTCCTCAATTATAAAAATCCAACGGCTAAGATTTGATCTAAACACTTTCCAGCAAATGATCATTTATTACATATCAAAGCCACATATTTCCAATTCTACCCTTTTTGCCCTCCCCCTTTCTATATGATATTTTCTATATTTTTAAAATACAGCTGTAACAATTTAATTCCCACACTTAGATCCCTTAAAAAAGGACCACCACAAAAACATTTATGATTCTTTGGCATTTTTTATAAAATACGGAAAAATACAGAAACCTGTCCCTGTAAAATGATTTTTTTTTCTTTTGTGAAATAAATTTTTAAAAAAAAAGCAAAAGCATGTGATTGACGATGATGGAGTTTTTTTTTTTTATTAAGCGGAATCTTCGGCGTGAGAGTTTTCCCTTTTTACCCTCGGCTGTATCCCGTAATAACCAACGTACCACTTGACAAACTTCCTCAAACCCGCCGCGAGATCCGTCGTGGGTTTGTACCCGAAGTCTCTGTACGCTAAGCTCACATTCGCATGCGTGTATGGCACGTCTCCATTTCTGGGCATTTTTATTAGATGCTTCCTCGCTTTCGTCCCTAACAATCCTTCCAAGATCGATACCAATCTCCCCACTGGAACCGGAGATGTGTTCCCGAGGTTGTAAACTCGGAGCTGAGCTGGCCCTCGCTTCTTTCCGCCGCTTCCTGTGCTTTTCTCCGCCGTATCTAACGCACCGACACAGCCTTTGACTATGTCGTCTATGTAGGTGAAGTCACGCGCCACTTCTTTGTTGTCCTGCGTTCTGTAGATGTCGATTGATTTGCCGTGGAGGATGTCTTTGGTGAAGAAGAAGTAAGCCATGTCTGGTCTTCCCCAAGGACCGTACACCGTGAAGAATCTGAGTCCGGTGAGTGAGAGACCGTAGATGTGATTGTAAGTGTGTGCGATCTCTTCTCCGGCTTTCTTCGTGGCGGCGTAGAGACTCGCCGGTTGATCTGTTCTGTGTTCTTCAGAGAATGGGTTTTCGGTGTTGAGTCCGTAGACGGAGCTAGACGAAGCCCAGACGATCGACGGCTGAGGATTGGCTGCTTTAGCGACTTCAAGGAGGTTAACGAATCCGGCGATGTTGGAGCTGACGTAAGATTGAGGGTTTTTCATCGCGTAACGAACTCCAGCTTGAGCGGCTAAGTGAAGGACGTGAGTGAAAGGGACGACGTCGAAGAGCTTACGCAAGAGAGGTCCGTCGTTGAGGTCGCCTTCAACGATGAACACTTGCTGTTTCTCCAGAAGCTGTTGTCTTGCTCTTTTGAGTGATGGGTCGTAGTAATCGTTGAAATTGTCCAATCCGAGGACTCCATCGCCGCGTTTTCGAAGCGCGATCGAGCAGTGGGATCCGACGAAGCCGGCGGCTCCGGTGACTAAAACGGAGAGACCGTGAGGTCGCTTGGCCGTGGATGATTGCCTCACGCGCTTCTCCCAAGCGGCTCCTTCTCCGAGGGAGGAGGAAGAGAAGATCCCAGTGGACAAGAAGCTGCGACGGTGGAGATGGTGTGCGGCGGCGGCGCGACTATCGGAGAGTGGAGGGTAGTTAATGGCGAAGAGGAGGACAAGAACGAGAGCGACAAGAAGAGTAGCTCGGAAAAGAACCTTGGAAGAGGCGTTGAGAACTTTGGTGCTGTGAATCTTCCGGAGGTAGCTGTTGTACCTCTCCAGCTTCACAGTCTTGCTTGTATCCGCAGTCGCCGACAAGGGCATTTTCGTCTATTTTTTTAACAAATCACTGTATCTGTATCGAAATGAGGTTTGATGATATTGAGAGGGTCTTTGAGAGTTTTCGAGCCCTGAAAACCAAAGTGAAGAAGCGATCTGATGATTTTATAAAGAGACGAGAGAAATTTGCTGGTGGGAAATCACCTTTTTTCCCTAATAAAGATATAGAAAATATTAATATAAAAGTAACGAGTTAAATTCTAAAGTGTATAATAATAAAAATGCAGTATTTATAATTGTGATGGTGATGTTTTTTTTTTACACGAGTGTGATTTTACCTGAAGGATCCTCCAGTTAGGCCTACGCCACATTGGAGAGTTAGATTGTTCCCCATTAGTATATACTGGAAACTTCTTGCCAGAGTTTACCTTTTTAAATTTCTTTTTATGAGTTATTTAATTATAGTCAAGATCTACTCACTAAATATGAGGTTTTTTTCACCGCTAGATGATATTTATTTTAGGAGTTATGTATGATATACCTTTTTTTTAATTATGATAAATGATTTTTTTTATCAACTACACAATAATTAGAAAGCCACTCCGAAACTGATAGTTCAGTTTGGAAGAGAAGAAACTACAAAAATGAAATCATAAAAAAGTGCGAAAATCTCGTCTTAGACAATCTGCTTGTGTATTCGTTGTTCGTGGGATGGTGTATAGAGAAAATGCTGAAAACAGATCACAGAGCAGCTAAAAATCTTGTATGAATATAAAGAAAGCGGGTCAGTCTTCCGAACTTTAAAGAATTATGACAAAGGTTATTTACTCAAGTTATTATTATTTTGTTATAAATAAGAGTTTGAGTAGACAACCTTTGTCATAATCAAATTCTTATTTATTATTTTCAATCTTGTTTCTCATAATTTAAAATTCAATATAAATGATTGGGTGATTGTTACATTTCTATATTATTATTTGAGAAATACATTTAGATAAATAACTTTTAATTTATAAAAAATTATATTAAATACCATTGGAAAAAAATATATAATACAAAAAAATCATGGTTGAAATCCAATTGAAATATTATATAGATCTAAGTCATAGAGAAGTTTCTTACACCAAAAAACAAAGTCTTACACTTTCAAAAAATACAAATAATTTGGTCACTAATGGCAATGGTTAATAATGTTGTCGATATCATCCTCCATCGAAATGATTTCGTGCTCCATGTGAAGATTTCAAAAATATGACGTCAAGCTTACATGATGACTTCATTTGAGACGGTTATAACCAATAAAAAGATGTGGATTCTTAGTTGATTTGATTTTTTTGTTATCATCAACATTAATCATTATTTAGATTATAGATTTCATGGAATTTATGTTCCATTTCATCAAAATTTATAGTTACATATTTTAATGAATATAAAAAAACAAAGGGCATATTCAATCTATAACATGTTTGAAATCTATTTTAATGGATTTTATTAATTTTTAAAATTAAATCCTACTATATTCCAAAAACAATTTTCTTTAATAATATTTTCTTAAAAAGATATATAACTTGTATATAAAACAATCAACCGATCACATCACATATATATTATTTGAGAAGTAGTTTAAATGAATTGTGCTTACTTGTCAATTTTTTAGACTCTTTACATTAAATTGTTACAATTCTATTGGTCAACAATTTTCTATATTTTCCTTCCAAAAATATTAAACTATTAACTTCATAACCTTTAAATGTTATACATTTAAAAACCTTTATAGTATTCATAAGATATACTAATATTTTCTTTTATCAATACCTAAAAATATAATACCCAAATGAATAAAAAAAAATATTAACTTAACAATGAATATATATTATCGACACTTAACAACCAATATCCAAATGATATATTTTCCAATATTTTTCGAACTAAGTAAGAAAAAAATATTTTACTATAAGTTTTATGAATTATGTAAATGAAAAAATATTTTTACATACGAATAATTATTTGAAACCATCAAAAATAATAATGAATATTATTTTATGAATAGATTTCAAAGTTTCGGTTATGAGAATTGAAAATTTTCGAACTTCATCAATGTCTACCAAAATTAAAACAAAAGACGGAAAAATAGTGACAAAGTTTAACTATCATAACTTATTTATTTTTCTACACTCGATAAATTTGAAAATACTAAAAAAGTAATTTATATAATCTAAACATAATATCAAAATTATCAAAAAAATTTGCTATATATATACATTTCATAACATTTTTAAACATATAAGATTTGTTATATACTTGAAAAATACATTTCATAATTTTTTTCCGCTCAATGTGCGGATGATCATCTAGTTTAACTTAAAAACTAAATAATATTTACTTACAACGAGTTTCGCATGACAAAAATCCTCCCAATATTTTTCTCACCTATAAATAAAAATTTTGATTAATTTTACTATATTTTCCGATATAAAATCCAATAAATCCATACTCATCATTTTCAAAAGTAATTAAATGATCAAAAATAAATATATAAATCTATTTTTAAAAGAAAATAGATAATAAATAAAAATTATTGTTAACTATTGTAAATGAAAAATATATTTTACCTTGATAAGTAAACATAAATAAGTATAACATTATATTTAAATCTTTGATATAGTATTTACATCCGCGAATTTACGACAACTGCCTAGTAAATTATTATATAATGCATGACATGATATAAACATTTTGTATGGTGACAAAAAAAACATTCCTAAACTTTCATCTTCTGGATTAAAAAACCAAATAGGCATTTTATTTTGAAATAATGTATGCTTGTTTAAAGTGTATTTGATATAGGTTACTAATTATAAATAAATGGGAAATTAATATCTGAAACAATTTAAAGTTAAAAGTAATATGTATGCTTAAAGTAAAATGAACTTTTCAGAGCAACATAATGGTGAATTAAAAGACACAATTTTGTATTTTCAACGAGGAGGTATATAAACATTTTATTACGTTTACCAGACAGTTCAAGTGAATTAAAAAACAGTTTTATTCTGTGTGTAAAAAGCTTTAGATCATAATGAATGGTCCGCATTGTCTTCTGAAAAATAAATAAGTAAACTTTCATCAAATTGGTAACTTTTGCATCTTGCATTCGAGTGAAAAACCCATTACATCAAAAATTACAAGTCCTAGAGAAACAGTTGTACACTAAATGCGTAAACGCTCAAAGTGCTTAATACACTTACATAGTAAAAACATTACAAATGAAAAGCATTTGCACTTTAAGAAACACACACAAGAAAAACATCCACCACAAATATACATCTATTTTCTTAATATGAATAAGAATATTCTAAGAGTAAAATAGAGCTTTTATACATCTATTTATTTAATAACAGTACATTACGTCTTCAGTTTATAGATGATACAAATAAAACCTAATTATACAATCCTCAAAATATAATAATGCAATACACTAATATAAAAGTGAGTGTGTGTGTGTGTACAGTGCGATGTATTAATCATCAATATATGAGTAGAAATCTACAGATGAATTTCATTTTGGGCTTCTTGATTGGTAAAAATCACATGTTACGATGCTTCAACCACTTGCAGTTTTGACGGTGTTTGTAGCATCGGCATGCACAAAATATTCGTAGTCACTGCACCTGATAAAATAATCTAACAAAATCGGTGAAATATTTTTGTATAATTTCTTAATCTCCTAAAGAGATCGAAGAGCTCTCAAGTTGCACAAATGAACCTAATAAAAATATCCAGATCTCATCAGAATCACAGATCTATAATGGAATGAAAACTAAGAGATTCAATTCCCAATATAGAATAAACATCTTAATGGTAACTTATTTGTTGATATCCAGGTTTATATATAATGAGGTAAATGGGGTTTATGATAAAAAAATTAAAATGTCACACAATAAAATTAAAATGTCATCTCCAAATTTTTTTAATCAACAATTTGTAAGAAGTTGCATATTCATAATTATCTCCAAAGTTTATGATGCTAATATTGATCGACCACAGACCAACTAATGTGTTTACACAAAAATTACCATCATACTTCAGATGTAATCTTCTCCCTTTTCGAAGCTTGTATATAACTCTATAAATAAACTAGTGGTTCTAAAGTTAGTTTCTTGTTTTAGGAAAAAAATGATTTTAGACTTTCAGAGTAACTTTCTATAGTAAATGTATAATTTGTCTCTTAGTCAAATCCAATAAAATTATAAAACAAAAACTGAGTAAGTTGGTTTTAGAAATAAAAAAACAGTGACAGTTCTAAAACTTAACAGTAAAGTATGCGTATTTTATTAGCCATTGTTTTGGTTGAGAATAATAAAAATAAAGTCGAGGACCTTCGTTGTCAAAGTATATAAGTAAATGATTCGAATAATTAAGGAATTTTTACGGATTGGTTTAAGCAAGAGGACAAGGCCACTTCTCTTTGTCTTGTGACAGGAGTGCCCCCATGTGACTACTTCCACTTGTTCTTATGTGTGAACATTTGGACCTGTTTTATTTGCTGACCTTTTCATCCCCTCACATTATGATTATATGTACTTATAAAATTTTAAAATTGGAGTCAATTTTAATAAAAGAACAGTACAGAAAGCCTTTTTAGGACAAAATAAAAACAATAAAATGGTAAAATAATAGCCGACTTGATGATTGATGATAGTCTACGCGTTTTCTAAAGAAGCTTATATTCTACGCAAAAACTAATAAAAATTTGTACGTAGATCGAAGCTCAAATTTTAATATTAGAGATCTGATCAGATTATCATTAGTCACTGCGCTAACATGAATGACGGATTCAAGCAAATTTCTATGCTTGCATATCTACATAGTTGTAAATGAAGATTTTTTTATAAGTAATTACATACTCCCTCCATTCATAAATAGTATCATTTGAGAGTTTTTATTTTGTCTAAAAAGAGTTTATTTTCAATCTAAATTTTGTATACTAATTTGATTTCTTACCCTTTTAAATAATCAATAGAAATCATTTGCATTTAATTAACTGCATATTAAATATGAACATTCTAATATATTTACAAATTTTTAATAAGTGAAATATGTCATATCCCTTATTCAATATGCTTTTTAAACTATATTTCTTATTAAATAAATAATATTGTTGCACATATTATGAAAATTGTTATTTTATATTAATAACAATTTTTTCTCCTAAATTTTGATTTTATTGAATTAAGTACGGTCTCCAAACAGGAATGTTGTACTATAACGAGGTACAAAAGAAAATGATTCAAAGC
Source organism: Anastatica hierochuntica (assembly GCA_900406275.1). Classification (NCBI taxonomy): domain Eukaryota; kingdom Viridiplantae; phylum Streptophyta; class Magnoliopsida; order Brassicales; family Brassicaceae; genus Anastatica; species Anastatica hierochuntica. The sequence continues at coordinate 9,099 of OVAN01008447.1, read as the reverse complement.
TTGTTCATTTTTATTAGACAATCAACCACTTGATTGGATTCTCGACATACTCACATTAACTTTGAAGTTGTGAGTCGTGCTAGTCATCCTTGTATGCCACATATCAAGTTCTAGTGTTGAAAGCTAAGTTATTCTTCGTTGACCAAATTGATAACGAGATTGTTATCTCTTTCAAAAATGACTCGGTGATACCCTTTGTTTCACGTTTGTTGAATTGATATTAGTAATGCTTGGAGCTCCGCTTCAATAACACCACCACAAGCATGACCATTAGCATGACCTGATTCCATATATACTCCATTTGCATCTCGACTAATCCATCTTGCCATTGATTACTGTTGTCCCTGAAATCTTGCATCAAAATTACATCTAATGAAGCCTGGTGGAGATTTTGTCCAATTAGAATGAGTTTGAGTAGTCACATTCGCTGTCAGGATAAAGTTGGTGCTATTAAGAAATTCTTCCTCGTCTTGTAATATAAGTCTGACGTCTTTGTCCCAATGACTTGGTTTCTTTTGGTAGACTAATAGATTCCAACTCTTTCAAAGTCTCCATAACGCTCATATATGTGTCTGTCTTGCCATCCCAATAAGATTTAAATTGTTATGGTTGTTGATGATTACCGCTAATTTGTCATCAAAATATGCGGTATAATTGAATATTATTGGATCAATGGCTTGAATTCCACAACATATAGTTGTTGCTTAGTTGCAAGTGAAGAACAAGTGATTTAAAGTTTCCTCTTGTTGACAACATCTTTTACAAACAATGTCTGTTGTAATGCGTCTTTGTCCTAATATGGAACCAACAAGTAATGCACAGGATAGTGCTTGCCAAAGAAAATACTTGAGTTTTGGGGCTGTTTTTATCTTCCAAATATCTTCTTTAAGATCAGTTCTTCATGGGATAGGCAATACATTTACATTGTTTATTTGTTCGGCAAGTCTAACCGTCAACTTGACTGTGTATATACCTTGCGGGGTACATGACCAACCCAAGAAATCCATGTCCGCGTAATAGCTTAGACGAATAGTCTTACTGATTCCTACATACTCAACTATGATGTTTGCTTCAATTTTATCGCAATCCCAACATGACATTGTAGAAGATATAAATTCTTCCACCAAAGTGACCTCAATAAGAGGCGACGTGGTGGTCGCGGTGATGACACTAGTAACCAGTTGCCCGACCAAATTTTTTAATGTTCCTTCCAATCCTAATGACAACATGCATGCCTTGCTTTACCAAGTTGCAACCTTCAAGAAGTGAGCGCCAAATAAAAGATGGTTTGGGACCAGGTTTGGTGTCCAGGATAGGTCCTTCAGGATAAAATCTGCCTTTAAGATCTCGAGCAACAAGAGATATTGGATTTTGTAATAGTCACTAAATATGTATTTTGAGCAGGACGTAATTGAAGTTTCCATTGTTGCTGAAATTCAGTTCATCCCTCTTTGATTTACTTAATCAATCCCAATTAAACCAATGCATACCATTCTTATTTTTTTCCTTTTGCTCTACCAATAAACAACTAAAATTGCCTCAATATCTCACATGTCCCCTTTGGTAACTCAAAACAGTTCATTGTATAAACCGAGAGAGCAAGCACCATAGTTTTTACAATGATCTCTTTCCCGGCTTCGGAGAGAAATTTGTTAGTCCAATTGCTTGTTTGCTGCTGCACTTTTTCAACAATGAATTTGAAAACATCTTTCTTCTTACAACCAACTATCTCATGTAAACCAAGATACTTCCCATTGCCACCATCATTTTGGATGTATAGTATGTGTCGTAGCCGAGTTTTGACTCCATCGGGTACCCTAGAACCGAACGTAATAGCTGACTTATTTAAGTTGACTGCTTGTGCGTAGGGTTTGAATAATTGATTTGTAGAATCAAGGATGTGCATGGAAAAATAACAAAGCATTGTCAGCAAACATTAAGTTGTATACTGTTGGTCCCACATTACTCAGCTTAATACCCTTAATCTTCCTCTTTAAAGCCATCGATGAGAGCATGCGAGTAAGCACTTCCGCGCATAATATGAAAAGGTATGGGGACAGTGGACCACCTTGACGAATACCGCATCTCGGAATAATCTCGCCCCGCAGAGCTCCATTAATCAACACCGAAAAGGAGGCTGATTCTACACATGACATGATCCAATTGATCCAATTCAGATCAAATCCCATGGACATCATCGTAAAATGTAAGAAAGTCCACTCCAAACGGTCATATACTTTCATGATATATGTCTTTAGTGCCATATAGGACTTAGACCAACGTTTTCAAATTTTCAAGGAGTGGAAAACCTCATGTGCAATAATGACATCGTTAAGAATGTTCCTCCTTAGGATGAACACAACTTGGTTTGGAAATATAAGAGATGGGAGGTGTTCTTTGATCCGAGCTACCAAAATCTTGGATCCGAGCTACCAAAATCTTGGTTATCCTTCATAATTCTTGTCCAGAAAAATCAGTTAGCTCAGTAATGATATCACACTTAATATATGGCCAAAACTGTTGAAAAAACGTCGCTATAAAACCGCTAGGGCCAAGAGCTTTAGTTTACCCTATATCAAAGATAGCAAGTCGTATCTCATCCTCTGTTACCACTTTGGTAAGTTTCTCATTCATGGTCTCTATCACTCTTTGTACGAAACAATCAAAAACACTATTTATCATCCTTAAATCATATCCATCACTAGTGAACAAGGTGGAGAAGTATAATTCAGCTGCTTGGCCAACCTTCTTGTCCCCACGATAAATTTTGCCAAACTCATCTTCAGTGGCTAGAATTTTGTTCTTAGCAATATGAGTTTTTGTTTTAGTATAGAAATATTTCATGTTTCGATCTCCTAGAGTAAGTCATTGATTCATATTCTTCATTTTCCAATAGTGCTCTTCATCCTTATAAGTTTGGTTCAACTCTTTTCTAATGGCTTTTCAGGTTGATGTAGAAGTACGAGCATCAGAATAAGTTATGTCCAACTATTTCTTTAGAGAGATTATTCTCTTAGTAGAATTAGATTTATGAATCCGCTTCAAATTAGAAATATTTTTTCGTACTTCCATAATCTTATTCTCAAACGTAAGATCTTTGTTGCGCGGTTATTCCAACTTTTAGTTACTTCCCATTGGAAGTTGTCATTGGCGACCAGGCTATTATCATAGTAGAATTGCCGTCTTATTTTAATGGATAGTCGAGAGATAGTTGTAAGCAATGGAAAATGGTCAAAACCTTCAAATGATAAATACTCTAATATTGCTGATGGAAACATAGAGAGCCATTCGGTATTTCCCATAGATTTGTCAAGGGAGCGTCAAATATCATGTTTGTGTCGTTTCCCAGTCCATGTAAAATAATCGCCAATACTTTTAAGGTTATAAAGTCACATACAACAATCATTCTTCTAAACTATGTAAACGTGCATATAACTCTTTGAGGATCGCCTATTTTTTTCGTCATTATTTGCAATTTCGTTGAAGTCGCTGATAATTAGCCAAAGTCCATTTCTAGTTGTTGATATTCTTTACAATTTATCTGATAGATGGTGTCTTAAGTGTGTTTCAGGTTGGCCATACACGAAAGACAAATGAAAGTTGAGTGCAAATCAACATTACAATGAACAAGTCGAAGAAAATAAATTAACAGAAACAACAATAGTTTTTTTTCCAAAATAAAGCGATAGCACCGCTAAGACCATGAGGCGGAACAATGAAGTAGTTGCCATAACTAATGTCAAAACAAAGATCCTGAATGTACTTATCATTTTGCTTCGTTTCGAGTAGGCATATAATGTTCGTGAGATAGTTTTTACGTATCTCCTTAAGGCGTCGAGCCATCAAGCCTTTACCAATGCCTTGACAATTCCAAATAATCGTACTCATGGCAAAGATGGTGGATTTGAGCCCACCACACCTCAGTAATCATCATCATCATGGGTTGTACCATTGCCCTCACCTGTTTCTAACGTTTTCCTTCGTCATTGGCCATTCGAGGATTCACCTTCATCAAACTTGCGCTTATGGCTGTGCAGTGCCTCCGCCGTATCTTCATCAGCCTCCATAAGCTGAAGATGTTATGAGGCCACAAGACTTCTTGATTGAGACACAATCACAAGCTACGTTCGGCTCATATGGCGAGAGGAAGCACATCAAGAGGAGGTAATGCTTTTAAAGGAGGATGCTGATGGTGAAATCCATTTGGTAGTTGAATAGCAGGCGCTGCTCCAGCTTGTGCAGCCTGATTAATCTCAGGATCTGAATTGCTCCATTTCTGTGAGGCACATCATGATGATGATCATCATAATGTATCAGGTGCATCTGGTCCGGGTGCTTCATTTGGCAACAAGAAAGCACATGAGTCATGTGTAAACATACCACAGGTGATACACACTCCACGCAACCTCTCATAAGTTAAATGTAGCAAAGTGTTTACTCTAGGAAGGAACTGAAAATAGCTCCTGAACCGAAGAGGTTCTCTCACATCCCAGTCGATAAGGACCCGTACAAACTCCACCCGAACAACAATTATCAGAACATAATCCACTTAAAGGAGTTAGCCAATTTCTCGCCCAATCAACACTATCACTTCCCTGTTTAGAAACTGGAAGGGTATTCCACGAATTTGAATCCAAAATGGGATGAAGTTGGTTCAGAAGAGGGTAGTGACGCTCCATTATGAGCATTCGAACCAATAAATGACCACAATCCTCTGCGCAAGACAGCATTCATTGATTCCTCATAAAGAAATATGGATTGGAAACGCATATCATCAAGGATCCGACCAAAGACAATGGCGGCTAAGCCCCAAAGATGAGGAAGATTGGCTATGAGGGATCAGATATTTTGGTGGTGCGACATAAGAGGTATGCCAATGATAACAAACCGATTCTCACCAGCCGCTTGCTTCACCGCCTCAGTTGGCAACAGAACGGGCTCATCGTTGATTTCCAAGTCTTCAATCTGAAGCTGCAGGTTATCAGCCATGGTAACAACTTAAATCGGTTGAAAGTGAAGAAGAATGAGAGAGATGAATATTCTGGAAACAGAAACCAGAGTGGTTCCAATTGGGTTTTATAATCGGTGAAAATGATTGAAACTCTAACTGCTTCACAATGAGAATAAGAAGACGTCGTGGGTAAGGAATCAAAACGTGATTTGAATCTCATAAGAAACTGTCATCACGTTTAACAAAAAGAGTCTCAACGGCCGAGTAGCGGCAATAATTATGCGGAGAAAATAACTAAATAAATCGCAAAGAAATCGTCCAAAATCGTCTTTTTCAGACCAAACAAAAATTATATCTTTATTTAAAAAAAAAATAGAATAGAAGGGAAAAGTAAAAAATGAATTAATTTAAATTTTTTGCTGTCACTAAATACTACTCCCTCATATCAAGCAATTTGGGAAAATAGTCAAAAAAGAACTGAATTATTCGTGTTATTTGGGGTATATTTGTAGCAAAACTAAAGCTTTGTTTTAAGCTTAAATACACTATCTTCAATGCAAATGCTGACTTATAGCGACAAAATTGCGAATAAGTTAAATATCATAATCTAAACTTCTAAAGTAAAAAAGGACAAACTAATCAGTAGCATCGTTACATCTCCACTTTATTTCTAAACTTGCTATAAAAACCTTAGAGCCAAAGTTGACCTTTTCACTAACTCTAATGCAAGATTAAAATACATGTATTACAACTATTCATATAGATAACACTGTACTTTATGTCTCTCCAGGAATATTCGATAAAATTGGAATGGTCTAGAGAAGATTAACATTGTTTTATAACAAAAAAAAGATTAACATTGTCCATGCTTACAAAAAAAAACATTGTCCATGCATGCTCAAAGACAATATACTTTAGACAAATAAATAGAAAAATAGCCTAATTTTTTGTGAAAAACAATATACTTTAGACGAATAAATAATACTCCCTCTGTACCATTTTAGTTGATGTTTAAGGTTATACACAAATATTAAGAAAAACATAAATTTAATATGTTTTTTTTGTTTACATAAAAAAAATATTTATAAAAAAATTACATCAACCAATGAAAAAATACATTGTAAAATTTCATTGGTCAAAAAAGTCAAATAGTTTAAATATTTGCATAGAAAGTTAACATCAACTAATTTGAAACAAAAAAAAAATCCTAAAACATCAGGTAATATGATACGGAGGGAGTATTAAATAAAAAATCAACGAAATTAAATCCTTTCATCGGTTTCCAAAACCAATTATCCCTGAAATCAATAGTAAAATAAATCTCAAACTTTTTACATGTGCATTGATATTAGAGGAAATAAAAACAGGAAAAGAGAAAAGTCTATAGACTAGTTGGAGAATATTAGCATTGACTCCATTATTTTTAAAAACCAGCATACGCGGACTATTGATTTATAATTATATAAGTGGTCTAGTGAAAAAGAAAAACTTATAATCATAAAAGATAATTATCATATTATTTTTCGACTCTGTAATTAGGTCAAGTATCAAAATCAGAAGAAAAATAATAAGCTTGTAGTCAAGAGCGGAAAACATGTGGTTTCCTAATAGTAATAATATTATTGATTTTAGTATCTTTAACGAAACTTCTTTCATTGGATGTGATATTGTATAGGTCCCTTTTATTCATTTTGATTGAAATGTCAATGATCTCTTTACTCCATATATGTTAGATGGCAAGATAAATCTAAAGAGACGGCTAAATGCTAGAGAAACGAATTGAGGAGAATATTTTTTAGGATTTTTTTAATCGTGTGAATAATATTTTAAAGTTTTAGCATATGTATTTATAGTCTCAAAATCTCGACTTTCTAAATCGTCTAGAATTTGGATCTTAAATTTGTTAGAAAATTGTATTGTGACAGCTGCAACCTCCTAAAAATTTTTTTACCTCCTTTATCCCTTTTTTTTGTAGATAGAAGTAATTTTTGTAAAACTCATCCAATATATATATATATATATATTTTAGAAAAGTCCACAAAACTAAATACTTTATTGTGGTTAGGAACAAATTCATCCAAATAATAATTCATGTAGTCATTTTTCAAGATTTTTTGTTTTGTTAGAATTGTAGAGATGTCAAAATGGTTCAATGTCCATAGTTAGCCCAATTTATCCAAAATTTTAACAGGTTTGAGTTGAATTTTTAAGGTTAATTAGGTCCAATATACATAAATGGTTAATTAATTAAGAAACTAGCCATCAACAAAAGAAATTTCTATATTTTCTGTATTTATGACGATTTTGTCCATCTGATCTACATAGATTGTCTGCAACAAATACTTTGTCTATTTGTTGCATTGCATAAGTTTTCTCTTTTCCTTTTTTTTAAAATACTCCTTCCCAAAACTTTGTCTTGTGATACTTTTAACGTTACCAAATAAAGTCGTGAATCCCAATTATGTTTCCCTCCTTTGATGTTTGGTTATTTGTGAAATTCATAGACACGCAAAAATAGACTGTCTAATCATACGTTATGTAAAAATAGATTGCAACAAATAGTATGTCTATTTGTTGCATAGCATAGGTTTTTCTCTTTTCAATTTTTTTAAAATACTCATTCCGAAAATTTTGTCTTGGGATACTTTTAACATTACCAAATAAAGTCGTGAATCCCAATTATATTTTCTCCCTTGATGTTTGGTTATTTGTGAAATTCATAGGCACACGAAAATAGACTGTCTAATCATACGTTATGTAAAAATAGACTGTCTAATCATATATTATAATAATTTCCATCTATTTGCAAAATACATATCCGTTTCGAAACATTCAAAATACGTTAGATAGAAAAAAATCTACTTTTTCGTGTATTTACAATTTCATTTCGATATATATATATATATATATATATATATATATATATAAACCTATAGAGTCATTTGAAGTTCGAAGGGGTAAAGGGATAAAAATGACAAATTACAATTAAAATTTATTTTTTTTTTAAATGAAAAAATACAGATAACTATATTTTTAATTAATCTCCAACCACATATTATTTTACACAGTTACCAATTTTTAACTTCTTTTAAATAAACGAATTTTATGGATTTAGTGGGTTTACTAATTAAGGTTATGAGTTACTTATTATGAGTTGACACAAAAGTATATAGTATATATGTAAAATACTTTAAAGAATATATTAGAGTTTCGTTTATGGATTTTTAATAGAGTGAATTAACCAAATGAACAAAAAAATTCTTTAAGTTTTACCATTTACGTATGGCCAAAAAAAAAAAATATTGGAGAAATATTACAAAGTATCACCACCCATTAACTAGAAAAAAAAGTGGGGGCATTTTCTGGATAATAAAATAAAAAAAAGATTGAATGGTTATATCCTTAATTAGTTTTTTTTTATCTTAGACTAAATTTCTTTTTACAAAACATTTTTTGAAAAAGTTTAGAAAATATAATAAAAAACGGGGAAGGAAAAAGTTGGAAAAAACCAAAAATACAAAATAAAAAAATAAGTTCTTACAAAACTAAATATAATATTTTTGTTATTTCACCTAAACAATATTTTTAATAATCCATATAAAGTTTTACTTTGTACGAGATCCGGATCATTTGGTTTGCAACCGATAAAAAAATATAAATTTACTACTTAAATTCATTATTTTATTAATATTAATAATCTATTTAAGTTGTTTATAATTTTTTTTTTCATTTGTAAACAAGAGACGATATATAATGTTACTCAACTAGATGCATGTAAAGAATATTAAAAGTATTCTTGTCAACTTTTGCTTAAATAAGAAAAGATTTGATAAACGGAAGTAACAACGAGTACATAAAGAAATCAAATGACTTCATTCAAGAGTTCTGTAACACATCGGTTCACCTGGCCAGGGTCCCTCCCGGATCTGTTAACCTTCCTAGACTACTCCAACTTCACAATCAATCTCCCAGAGCATTCTAAGAAAATCAGCGTCTAAATCCATCCATTTTATTAAATAAAAAAAATCCATCACAAGGATCAAACCAACACGAATAGTCAAGAAAGATAATAAAACCGAATTCAATAAAAACAACGGAAGCATTTAAAATAACCGGTTCCAAACACAGCCAGTTCCACCATCACTCGT
>OVAN01008446.1:0-18146 GCA_900406275.1 Anastatica hierochuntica | reverse complement strand
AGGGTTCATGAGCGGTGTCCATCTCTCGAGAATCAGCATCCTGTCTGCGTATGCCCAAGGACCGCGGCGGAGAACAGAAATCATGAGATCTTCAGATTGGAAAACAAACTGAAATCTTCGACCTTCGACAATCCGCCCCTGCGTTATACCATTAAATCCCCAGATCCTTGGGAGATTCGCCACGATGCCTCTGATGTTTTGCCTTCGCGGCATCACAGGCCTGCCAATCAGGATAAACCGGTTCTCCTCCTCTGCTTGACGAACGACGGCCGGCGGAAGAGGGTATGGAGCGTCATCGATGCCCAGGTTCAGATCCTGGAGGTTGCGGCGGAGATTATCAGCCATTAGGGTGAGGAAAGAATCAAATCGTAGTTGTGTTTGAAGATTAAGAAGAGAGATTGTGAGAGATGAAAGAGATTTGCGGAGGGGATTATATCTAGGGTTGAAGCAGTTACGGGTTTCATCACGTCGCCACTCTCGCGGGAACGTGGGCAAACTGACGAGATCGTGGGTTGAGATGTGGTTAGGGAACACGATCTCGTTTAGAATACGCTCAACCGGCAAGTCACCGGCGAGACAACAAACGGCGTGAGCCGCCGTGACAAGAAAGAGAAAAGTCGTTTCGTTTTTCACCTTTATTTTCGCCTTCATTTTTTTGTCGTTTAACAGCAAAAGTTTAAAATAAAATTTTACCGTAAAAGCTCTAAACAATCACTCTTTTAAGTATTGGAGGCTTTCTTATTTTACGATCCACGACTCCACCTATGAAAAAGGAGGTACGAATAGGTTTTTTATTATGAGTTAAGATTTGGTTATGGATTTTTTTAGTTATTTGTTATAATTATCTTTTTCTCGACATAACGAAAGCGACCATGAGGAAAAGTTCAAAGTCAACTTTGCAAGAAACTTGGCAAGCAGTAATGATCCCACGATTTTTAAGGTTCTTTTATTTGATAGGAGATTTTTAAGATTTCTTAAACTAGTGGAAGAGCAGAGTTTCAATTACTATTTTTTTATATCAACTATGAGTTTTTTTATCATCATGGATGATCCGGTCAATATTAACCAAAAGTGCATGATTTGGGTTTAAGGATATAGTAGTTTGTGAAAATAGTTTAAAAAAAATTTGTACTAGTGTAGTAATAGGATTAATGTCTTTTAAGCATTCCGGGGATTACAGTGCTATTTTAATGTCGCACGGTAAAGAGTACGGTTATTTCGTGGAGTATAATATGTATGACCATGTTAATAGAAAAAGCAAATTCAAACCAAAAATTTCCAGTAACTTGGACAAGAAGCAATACATGACACGAGTATTAATTTTGGTTATATGAAAATGTCTTATTTCAGTTTGAGCTCAAAAACTAAAGTCTTATTTACACGAACAAGTCTTCTATTAATTATTTGTTGTGCCTTTTGTTTCACAACATAGATGTAGTAGTTAAGAGCATAATCTACACAAATTCTATTTTTGCTAAGGGTTTCTTAACAAAAAAAAAAGAGAGTAAAGAACAGTAACATTTTTTCCGATATATATATGGCGTCTACTCATTTTATCTTCTGTATTCAATTTATGGGAAAAGTTACAAACTAGTTTGATTTGGTTTACAAGGAAGTGAATGTCCTTCCATGCTGATAAAAGACTTTCAAACCTTGCAAAAGTTTTGGAGTCTTGATCACAACAAAAAGTAGTGTTCACTACTAGTAATCCATCCATTAGGATCAAACCAGATAAATTATTCAATCAATCAATTGTAAATTGAGATAGATAGCTATCATCTTTCTTTTGGTATTTTTTTTCTCTTCTTTAAAATATTAAAAACATGATAACAGTTAAAACAGAGAGAGCTCAAGCTAATAAATAAGCAACAATGGCTACTTCTACTTCTAGCCTTTAAACACAGAGCCAAAAATTCAAAAAATGGAAACAAAGGAGGCTCGTTTCTCATTGTCAAAGAGCTCATATAACCAAGACGGACAACCAGCTTGAACATACGATCAAAGTCTTTGATCCTTTGTAACGTTTTGAGCGATGAGAAACGCTCCTCTGTTGGATGCTCTTAGAGCATATTCTAGCTTCCAACCTGAGAAACCATTTAAAGCTAATAACAATTCAGAGATATAGTAGCCCAAAGATAACCACTCTTTTGGATTGGAAAGTCCTTTAATTAGCGTTGAAGCTTCAAAAGCAAAGATAACATTGCTTTGTCTATGATCTTTCATGCTTGAAATTGCCCAGAGTATGCTTTGAAAGGAACCTTGAGCCATAGAAGTAACATTGAAGAAGGATCTTCTACTGTGAAAAATGACATCTCTACCACTATCTCTCAAAACTCATGCCACTCTTATAAAGTTGTGTTTCTTGTCCCAACTTACTCCTATGTTGCATTTCTTCCACGGAGGCTGCGGTGCCAACCACCATTTCGGTGTTACCCTTCTTCCAACAGACCTATCACCTTCATCTACCTCATCAATTTCTTGTGATAGAAACCAAAGCTCTGTATCTTTCCTGATCTTGTTAATGGTATCTACAATCGCAAAACATTTACCTTCAATGCATAAACTGTTCCTATATTTCCATAACCTCCATAGGATTCAAGGGAAGCTTCTTAAAGTTTCTTGCGGCCACATACTCTGTTTATCGATGCCAAACAAAGAGTCTACATTTGAAAACAAAGAGGATTGACTAAAACCACCTGAGGGATGGGGAAAACCAAAAGCATCCCACATTTGCCTTGCGTATGAGCAAGTAAATAGGATATGGTTTATTGTTTCACTTCCTTCTCCACATGTCTGGCATGTATCATCTAAAGTCATTCCTCTTGTCTTCAGATTTCTTGTCGCAGGTAACCCACCACATAATGATTTCCAGATGAAGATTTTTTATCTTTGGTGAGGTGTTTAAAGTCCAAACTTTTCCTTTAAGTGGATTGATCGAAGGTAATGTCGCTGCTTCTTTGATGAGCTCTTCATGTTTGCTGTTAAAAGCCACCAAATATCTTGTTTTAACAGAGTATACACCAGATTTAGTATGCATCCAAGACCCAAGATCAAGTGAACATCTTCTGGATAAAAAAGATCATGTAAGATATCTCTATTCCAGCTTCTACTTGATGTATCTACAAGGTCTTGTACTTTTAAATCAATATCGATAACATGATTCTTTATTAATGGAATCCTCCTTCTACTTCCATCATAGATCCAAGGATCTGCCCAAACATGAAGAGAGGAGCCATTACCCACTCTGATTTTGATTCCTTTTAACAACAAGTCTCTTCCATGTACAATGCTCTTCCAAGCAAAAGAGGGCCTGATACCAATCATCGCATCAAGGAAACTTTCATCTGTATAATATCGACTCTTGAGGACTTGAGCCGCAAAGGTCTCTTTGAAGTGCATTAATCTTCAAGCTTTCTTTGCTAAGAGAGCTTGGTTGAAGCATTCAAGGTCTCTAAAGCCAAAACCTTCATCTTTTTTGGACAAACACATTCTTTCCCAACTTATCCAATGAGTTTTCTTCTTTTGCTCAAGAGATTGCCACCAGAAGTCAGCAATCGCCGATGTCAATGCCTTCACCGTCACTTTGGGAAGTCTAAATACAAACATGGCATAAATAGGCATCGCGATTGCAATAGCCTTGATCAGAATTTCTTTTCCTCCTTGCGATAATGTCCGTGCAAACCAATCAGACAGTCTATTCTTCAATTTTGAGTTAAGATATGCTAACATCTCCACTTTTGATCCGCTGAAACACTCGGGCAGTCCAAGATATGTTCCAACACCTCCTTTGTTGAAAATCATCATCTTCTGTTGAATCAAAAGCTTCTTCTCTTCTTCGACTTTATTTTCGAAGGTAATAGACGATTTGTCTAAATTGATTTTCTGACTCGTTGCCTGTTCGTATCGTTCGAGGATTTGCTGCAGATACTGGCACTGAAATTCATCCGCCTTACATATGAACAACTATCATCAGCGTATAATAAATGATGAATTGATGGTCCTTCGTCAGAGAATTTGATGCTTGTAATCGCTCCTTCCTGTTGAGCCAAGTTTAGTATATGAGAGAGGCCTTCGGTACATAAGGCAAAGAGGAAAGGTGATAGCGGGTCTCCTTGTCGGAGGCCTCATTGCGGTTTTATAGCTCCAAAAGGCTGGTCATTAATAAGCACATAATAGGTTGGTGTAGTGACGCAAAACATTATCCATTTGATCCACATATGGCGAAAACCCATTGCCGTTAACAAAACTTTCAAGTATGGCCACTCCACCTTGTCGTAAGCCTTAGACATGTCCGATTTAACCGCCATGAATTCTTTTGCAATCTGAGAATGCGTCCTCAAGCTATGAACAACTTCGTGTGCGATTAAGATTTTGTCGGAGATCAACCTTTCAAAGCAGACTGAGTTGGAGAAACAATCCCCTGCAAATAAGGTTTAAGTCTCCAAACCCAAATCTTCGAAATGAAATTATAAACCTTTGAACATAGACTTATTGGTCTTAGATCTCTCATGTCTTCTGGATTTGCCTTTTTATGTAGTAGAAAGAGATGCGTATAGTTCCATTTTGAAGGGAATTCACCATCCAAGAAGAAATGTTGTACTTCCGATGTAACTTGGCATCCAACAATATCCCAATATTTCTGATAAAACAATCCAGACATACTGTCGGGTCCCAGTGCGCTAGACGATGTAATAGCAAAGGCTGTAAGTCTCACTTCTTCTTTAGTCATTGGTGAAATAAGAGCATCATTCATTGCTGCAGTAACTCTTGTGTGAAAGCCATTAGAAAAAACAATGATAATCTTCAGAGCATGAGGAAGAGAATAAATCAGAGAAATAAGTGGTCGCTATTTCCCCTTTTGAAGCTTCAGCTCTTTGATACCTGCCATTGTTATCTTTCAACTTCACTAGGAAATTTTTTGTTCTTGATGCTTTCACATATTCGTGATAAAACTTTGTATTCCTCTCTCCTTCCTTTAACCATCTCTCTATACTTTTTTGCTTCCAAAAGCTCTCTTCTTTCTTATAAGCCAAAGCCAATTCTTTTCTTAGAAATTGTACCTTTTTGGTGTCAGGATAATTGGCGGATTGCTCTTGTTCAAGTTCTGTTTGCACATGCTGAATTTTGTCTCTAGTATTACATGGATTCATCTTCTTCCATGGGCTTATAAGTTGCCTGCATAATCCAAGTTTCGAGAGTAAAGAGCCTGAGGTTCTGCCATTATTTTCATTCCAAGCTCTCTTGACTGCTTCTTTTACTTCAGGTTTTAAAATTAGTCTCTTGTCAAACCTGAAATGTCCTCTAAAAACATCATGAGATGCGAGTAATCTTACCAAAACCGAGCTATGGTCAGAACCTCTTTTCTCTAAGAAATTTTGGTTTGCTTATGGATATTGATTAAGCCAAGAAGCATTAGAAAAACATCTGTCCAACCTACTTTGAATCCATTTCTTGTGTCTCATCCCTCCCCAAGTGAAGCAATTCCCATGACTTTGAAGTTCAGAAAAATGGTAGCCATTAACCATATTAACAAAAGGCTGGAAAGAGGCTTGACTCCTAAAAGGACCCCCTAACTTTTCACCATTATGAAGAACATCATTAAAGTCATCAAAACAACACCAACTCCCTTTTCTTGATATACCAATACGTAGGATTCTTTCCCATAATAAACATCTTTTACTAATAGAAGATGGATCCCCATATATACAAGATAAGAAGAAACATAAAGGTTCTAAAGACACCTTACAATTTATTAAGTTTTTGGAGACATACAAAATATCTAGCTCAACACTTTTTTCCAAAAAAGAGCTAGCCCCTACTTAAACCTTGGGGTTCAACCGTAAAAATAGTATCATAACCTAGCCACATTTGGAGATCTACTAAAACATTACGCTTATTTTTTGTCTCCATCAAAAAAATAATCTCAGGGAGGTGTTTTTTACGTAATTCCTTGAGATGGGGAATCACCAAGTCATGAGATTTACCCACTCCTTGACAATTCCAAGACAATAGACTCATTGTTGACTTGGCAATCCCATAAGGGGGATCACCTTTTCAATCTTCAGCTTGGCTTTTTTTCTCCTTTTGACCATCTCCCTCTATCTGCCTCTTTGTTTCAGCAGATCCTTCCATAGCACCATGGTTTTTAACAATTGCTCCCTGGTTTGATGTAGCCATCCCATTTTTAATCCTCCTTGTGCTTTTTCCAGGTCTCTTTCTCTGATATTGTCTTTTGATATGAGTTCCTGAAGATCCAGCACCTCTGTCACCTTGTTTAAAATCTTCAAGAGGTGTTATTATCACCTGAGACGGCTTTACAACATTGCTTTGAAGATCCTGAGATTAGACTATAAAGGAAGGAGGTTTGAACATCATAGATCTTTCATTAAAATTCCTTGACTTCAAAAGGGGAGGTTGACTAAAGGCAGCATTGAACCGTATGGCCGCAGACATAAGCTTGCTATCGACATCCATTATGTGTTCTATCTCCATACTATTCTTTTCTTGGAAATCAAATACTAAGTCTTTTCCTTTATCAATCTCCATTGTTATAATGGGGGGAGGTTCCAATCTTAGAATAGTTTTCTACCCCAATAAATCATTCTTCAAGCTTTCCATTGTTGATTTGATTCTTTCTTTATGGATGATTCTTTCTTCACCAGAAGCCACCATGAGATATTGTCTCATCCCTTCCAATACTTCAGCTGCAATTCGAGGTCTTCCTGTAGCTGTATTGTTCCCAATTTGTTCTTCACTTAACACACCATAAAGAGGGTCGTTTTCTTTAAAGCTTGTTGAAGGAGAATCTTTCTTCTTGGACCCTTGAGCATACTGGTTACTTGGCTCTTTTTGATGTAAATTCAATAGCCAGGGACATTTGCATTTTTCATGTGTGAGACGTTGGCAGTGGTAACATCTCTTCTGAATTCTTTCATAAGAATAAAGGATTTTTTTATCTCCTCACCTGTTGGAATAGTCACAGTTTTGTATCTCCGTAACAGTTTATCTACACCAAGCCACACCTTCACTCTGACATAATCTCTGCTATGTGCTTTTCAGGATCAAAGGCAACCACTATCACTTGTCCAACGAACTCACCAAGGGCAGTTAAAGCTTCTTTTGTGATTCACTGGCACATTTTGCATTTGAACCCACACAGGAGTAAATCAGAGGAAGTCTGGTGGTAGTTTTTCTACCCATTTATCCATTACCATAGACCACTGATTGAATGAGTGAATACCTTTCTCCAGAATCCCTTCTAGATCTTGTTCATATTTGAATATAAACTGGAAGCGTTCCTTAGACAAAGCTATCCCACTTACCCGATCATATAACTGCCATTTCCTTGGCATATCCAGGATCATGTCTGACATCTTTTGGCAGTCTGGATTGATTAGTCTCCCGATTAAACTTCTTGAGTTGCGCTCACTAGAGTAGAACTCGGGTAGGTCAGGGAGTATAAAGGGTTCTTCATCTACTTCCAGAGTCATCTTCAACATCGCTTGATCTAGCACAGAAGTCATTTGAGATTTTAAGCTAAGAATCCCCGGAAAGATCCCGTTGAGATATGTTACTTATTAAGAAATTAGAGAGCAGAAAAAATTCCCCGAAAACTTAAATTCCTGTCGAGATCAGAAAAAAGGAGATGAGAAAAGAGGTAGACGACAAGAAGCGCAACCATAAGAAAATGGAAAAGAGAACGCAACGGTGGTTTTCGGTGGATTATGGTGGTCAAAAGCCCTAAATCAATTGGTCAAAAGACACCAATAGAAATAGAGAGTCCTAAACCCAAATAATGGGAGACAATTGTTATTTATTTCGCACCATCATCTTTCTTTTGGTATACACATCATCTCTTCTATCTCTATATTATTATTTGGAAAGTACATTTAAAAAAACTTTAAATATATAAGTAATTACATTAAATGCCATTGGGAATAATATATATGTAGGATATAATAGGTTTTAAAAAGTGCTAAAAATCTATAATTAAACAAAAGAAATAAATTATGTTATCATATCTTATCTAGGTTCTTTTAGTATTTTTAAAATCCATCAAAAGAGATATTATTATATATTAAAATAAGTAAATCAATCTTAAAATTTAATTTAGGAATATGATTCAATCTATAGCGGGTTAATTACGACTAATATTATAGTCAAAAGGAAGTCTTATTTAGTCCACCATGATTAAGCAACTTAACCAATATCGAAAATATTTAACCTAACTAAAAATTTTCAAATTAATTATAAATATTTTAATTTTTTCTTAAATTTTAACTAATCATAAAATTTTTAATAAAATATGAACATGTGTTATACGCGGGTTCAAATCCTAGTTATGTATTCATTTCAACATCTCTACTTAACATATCCGCCAAAATGTATATAGCCACAATTTACATAAATGTTTTTGTTCTCCAAACAAGTACATCGCAGAGAAATTTACAAACTTGCAGCCGATTTCTTATGATGTACATTGAGAATTTCAAAACATCTCCACAAGACCAATTTAGCACACACTCCATGCAAATATTTAATATAAGAAGATTCAAGAGAAGACATTGAAGGCATGATCAGTTCTAGCAACCTTAATGAAAACATCTTCAAGAGTTGTCTCTGCAAGTCCCCAAGCAAACACCTTCAACTTGCTCTTCGCCTTCTCCACTGCTTGAAAAACTTCCCAGATCCGAACTTTCTCTTTTGGAATCTCAAATTTCTGCGTCCCTCCAATATGATATACTTTTTTGGTGTTTTGAGAAATATCTTGAACCAACATCTCCACATCTTGCTCGTGTTCTGATGCCATTGCCATTGTCATTGTTAACACATATGATCCACCGTACCTTCCCTTTAGCTCTTTCGGGTTTCCTATGCATTATAACCTTCCGTCTACAAAAATCCCCAGGCGGTCGCAAAGGAACTCTGCCTCTTCCATTTAGTGAGTAGTGAGGATTATCACATTGTTGTTTGTTTTTGCGCGTTTGATGACTGTCCATAGGTTCATTCTTGAAGCTGGATCAAGTCCTGTGCTTGGCTCATCCATATAAACCACCTTGTGAAAGGATAAACCATAATGAAAATTGTTGTTATTAAACCTTGAATAGTTTAGTCTCTCTAGGTTGTTAACAGAACAAAATGAGTAAGCCAAAAGTATACCTTAGGATTTCCGATAAGTAATTTAGTCGTCTTTTCATACCTCCGTTGTATTTTCCAGCAGGTTTATCAGCAACTCCTCCATGGAAAAGGTTCACATTCTTAAGAGACTCTTCTACAGCCTAATATGCATGAATGTTTTTGATCTACGCTTTGATACTTGTGGAGTTATACACAAGGGAAGCAAGATTGATAAACATACTTGGTTGAGATCATAACCTTTGAGATTCTTAAGTCTTCCTAAAGGAGCAGATGTTCCCTTCCTGTCAGTGTTTCCCATAGCAATTTGGTTTACTACAAACAATTAGAGAGTGATAAAAAAACTAGAAGATCATCCTGTATAGTTGAATAAAAGAACACAAAGCTCCTAAGAGTTTAATTACTCGTGATGTGGGCAAATGCCCATGTTGGTATATATTCTGTCCATATCCGTGCAGATATCCAAACCGTGAACAAACCCTGACCCAGATGTTGGTTTCACAAGCCCAGTCATCTGGCAACAAAAAAAAAGTACTAACCTTTTATCAATTAGAAGTGAAGCTCAAAAGATTCTCTATCTATTTGGGTTCTAACCGTGTTGATTAATGAGGTCTTTCCAGCGCCATTGGGCCCTAACATGACAAAGCATTCTTCTGAAGGCACAACAAGAGATAAACCTTGAACGACCATTTTTGGCAGGTTTCCATCCTTGCCAGGATACACCTTCTTCATTTTGTCACATACAATCGCATAACTTGTGCTCTTCTCACGCCTCAACTGCTCAACTTTTCATTCTGATTGGAACAAAGTTTTAGTTAGAACAGCTGGAGGATAAAAAAAACATCGAATGTGTTGTGACTTCTTCTAATTAACAATACCTCCTCAGTAACATCTAGTTTCTCCATTTCTATGGAAACTGTAGATACCTGTTTTTGTGAGCTATGCCTTTGTAGAAAAGGAGAATTCTTAAAAGGGTTTTTCACGAAGAACCAAGGGTCTTTTCCGGATGAAGATATTTTATCAACATAGTATGCTGCAATGAGTGAGACAAACAACTCAACGGTTATGATGGAGAACACTTCATCCATTGTGCTATCCCTGAAATCTTTCCACTTCATCCCATTTCTCCCATTCTTGTTCCCTAGAAAAGCATACTGAGAAAACTCATACAACCTGCGGTATAAAGAGAAGTCGGGATACAGCTCCAGGAAAAAATCCAGCCTCCTGGCAGAAGTAAAGAATACATTAGCATAGTGGTTCACTGTGAGTATAAATGCATAAACAATTGAACTCTATACTTGCTCTTGAAGTTGATCTTGATAACTTACTAGGAAACGATAAATCTTGGATCAGAAATTGGAAGAGAAACCATCCCAATAGCCCAGATCCAAACACATATATGTATGCAGCAACTGCATTTTGGCCATTAAAAACAGAACAAAGGGTTCCATTTAGCATCAACATGCATGTTACTGAGGAAAGTTAAACATTGCAACTGCATAGTATGTACCTGATGCTGTCTCAACCTTTGAAAATGCTGAGGAAATTAGAAAGGCAAGGGAGATTTGCAGATTCATGTAGAGAAAATAAAAAATGAACTGGAAGTTGTAGTCATTAAGCCGAAAGAACTTCAGTCCTGCAAAAAACTAACTGCTATAATAACCCCACGGATAACAAAAAAAGGTTGTTCTAATAAAAAATAAAATTAACATAAGATATGGCAGCGATTCAGTACCTATTGCTGATCCAAATATCATCAAGCATACAATGTATAACATAGATATGGCGAGGAAAAACGCATAGGAAATCATCCAATATGGACCATCTCCAAGCCCGTGCATTTTCATTATAATTCTTAGACGTTGTTGCTTCTCATAAACCAATGAGGTCAAGATCACCTGCATACAAAGTACTGTAACTATGAAGTGAATGCAATATTTACAGATAATGAATGTAATATGTAGAATGAGTATTGTCAGAGCCTAAAGCTGTAAACTGAGAGCAAACTTACAGGGAACATAAGAAGAATAACCCATGAGAAGAAAAGGGCGCCAATTAAATACGCAATATCTAGACTAAGTCTAGTTTCTGTTTTAGGCATTTCTTTGACAAACTCAACTAATATCCTTGTCCCGGGACCTTGCAAGTATTGAAGATAAGTATTTGACACCTGCAGTTTTTGAAGAGTTTGGGAATTAAGAAATTGGTCCTACATGGAAAAAAGGCATAAGGGTCTCTTCAGTGCATCACTTAGTATCTTACCAAACTGAATAAGCGGGGAACTCAGACCATCTTTAGAGGCTTATTTCCTGAATCGTCCTTGTAAGTAGTGTTATACCAGATATTCACATTGAAGTTAGTCCTATTCGGGTCTAAGAGATCATATGCTAAGGCAACCAAAGAGAACCCAAATGAACATTCAGAAATCTCAATCTCATGTGCTTAATTAATAATACACACATATAAATTAAATGACAGAGAAGTCAAACAACCTGCAGCTATCTCACTTATCATCCCATCAGAATTTCCTTTCTGATAACCTTTGAAAATCTCATGATTAATATCTCTGGAGTTATTTCTCCAAAGATTCTGTAATATCCCGGACCGTAGGATCCAGTCCGTGTTAAAAATTTAAGAAGAAAAGCCCAAAACCTTTTTTAAGCCCATTAAGAAAACTCTAACCTAATTCTATTTAAACCTAAAGCCATCAAACCCTAAGATCTTCCTCCTTTTTCCTTAGAGCCGTCGCAGAAAGAGAGAGAGAAATCGAAGTTAGAGAGAGAAGAGAGAAGAGAAGAGAAGAAGAAAGGCTATGCAGCCCTTGGAGACAGAACAAACATGCTGTGGGAGAACAGAAGAACGGCCGACCAAATCATCAAGGATCGATTTGGATTTTCTACAGTAAGTGCTCCCCTCTTTGATCTATCACCTCCATTAAACGGTTCATCATTTGGAGTCTTCTTCTGAAAGTTATGGTTGTTTTCCCGAGGGGTATCGGTGCAGATCGGATCTGCGACCAGTCAGAAAGAGGAGGACGATCGGCTATCCAAACGGTGTCTGATCGGCACGAAACTTGGGCTGTGGCTAGAGGACATCTAGGTATTCAATCTGAACGGTCGGATCTCATAGTTAACGGTTAGTTTCAGAGTTATGCCTTCGTTTCTAAGTGGCTGCGAATCTGCCAGATTTCCAGATCTGTCTAGTTTTAGTGTAAAGGTTGTTTGGTTCATCTAGAGGTTGTTTCTTCGGCTGATATTTTGTGGGAATGTTGTAGGCACTCATATCTATCTACTGGTAAAAGGAAAGCCAGGTTCGGATCCATATGAAGGGAGAAGCGTGTCTCTGAAGTTGATGTTGCAAATCTGTCCACTGTGTGAGAGCTGAGTTCGGCGTTGATCTTCTGCAAGTGGCTAAGGTGAGGGCGTATTCTAAATTACCTAGTTTGGAGCCTAAGTTTGGATGATAGTCTAGGGTTAAACCAGCCAATGACGGGCTATATGAACCGTCATGAATATATTGCTTGTATTATGTATTGAGTTATACTACTATACGCCAAGTGCGAATGTGTGTTTGGTCGCTAAGTCGAGCATAGGTAGATATATGTGAATATTGTGATGAGCACCTAGAACCGTTTAACCAAAGGACTAGGATAATATGGCATTGCTTGAGAATTACGCAAGAGATGAACTGTGCATGCTAATTGATGAGATGCTGCTTGTCCCAGGGACGGGGTGAGAGGTAAGCCCCTGACCTGAAGTCGGGGAAATGTGAGTACCTATGAGCAGATGGCGGGTCAGTAGCGCGGTTCGTCCGGCGGGCTCGGTCTGCGCTCGGGTTCAGTGGCACGGTTTCGTACCGGCTGGCTCAGGTCGAGTGCGAGTTCAGTGGCACGGTTTCGTACCGGCTGACTCGGTTTGTGTGCGATGGATGAATGTTGATGATGAATGGTTGGTAGTTGCTTGATCAGTACGCTAGGTGATTGCTTGGTGGGTTGTGGTTTAGGTTTAGACTGTTGACCAATCTAGTTTTCAGGCGAAGTAGCTTAGGGTGTTCTCTCACTGAGTGACTTAGTTGTCGGGAAGTCACTCACCCCTCCTTTTCCCATAATTGTTTTGCAGGTTGGTTTGAGATGACGTTTAAAGTGAGAGTTGGTGGTTTTGCGAAAAGATTTGGTCTGTACCGGATAATTAACTCCTTAACCGGGTTAGAGACGCTACAAATTCAATTCATTTAGATTATAATTTTGAAAAGGATAAAAATATGAGAGTAAGAGATATTTTGTTTAACAAACTTGGAATATGAATACAAAGGAAATGTGATGAGGCATGATTTCTCGATTGAATTGATAAAGTAAATGAAAAAAGGCATCTCATGTTGCAGTATGTACTCTTTTTTATTAAGCCTCAAAAGGATGAAAAACACTTCACACCATTCGTATAATTGAGAGGTGATTGTCCGAGTGCGAAAGAAAAGTTAGAGTTTGGAGTGCACCGAGGTTGAATGTTGTATATGCTAAGATCTGAGACAATCCCTGCATCAAGATAATTGGTTGCACTTTCCTTATATGTTGTAGCCTGAAACACCACCTCATAACAGAGAGATTTCCGCACTCGCATAAACAACAAAACAGGCCAGAGAACTTACCAACACATTATTTGCTAAACTAAATAAGAGGTCAGAGGAATTAATTGTAAAAGGCCTCCTGATGAAAAGATTTTTTGAAAAATCTGAAGAAAACATGATCATTAGTTCCAGTGCAAATAATATTGCTGAAGAAGAAGGACAGAGAGAAGCATACTTGCAGCAAAGGAATGATTATTCCAAGTGAAAAGAATAGTAACAGGGCAAGAGTTAATTGGTTTGCAAGAATCAGAAGTAAGAGTGAGATCAAAAGCACGGCTCTGAGGACGAGGGATTAGCATCAGAGGAGGCCATGGTTGTGGATTTGGGATGACACAAAAGACTCCTTGATCACGATTTGAGTATTCAACACTGCATTTTATTTCGCAACTGTCGTCGTCTCTAGTTTTGTGAATGCATTTACAACCGCATTGACTGTCCATAGAGTTATTAACCTGTGAATCAAACAGAGCTTGAACACACACGAGAACTACGCAGAGGTAGAAAGGGATCATGATGAGCCGAACATTGCTCCATACTAGGGTTAGGCAAAATAACCGAACCCGAAGAACCGAACCGAATCCGACTCGAAAAAATAGCACCGAACCGAAATTAATAAAAAAATCCGAATGGATACCAAACTTCAATACCCGAAAAACCGAACCCGAACTCGACCTGATCCGAAATATTTCGGATACCTGAAAATATCCGAACTATAATTATATATTTAAATATATTAGTTATTTTTAGATCTAACATCCATAATAAATCCTAAAGTACATAAATTTTTTCAAAATGTCTATAAAAATAGTCAAAATATATAAATTATCTAAAAATATCAAAAAATATTTAAAATTATTTGAAATAAGAACTAAATATACTAGAAATACCATAAATATTTGAAATATATACCGTTTCGTATC
Organism: Anastatica hierochuntica; assembly: GCA_900406275.1. NCBI lineage: Eukaryota > Viridiplantae > Streptophyta > Magnoliopsida > Brassicales > Brassicaceae > Anastatica > Anastatica hierochuntica. The sequence goes on along the minus strand of OVAN01008446.1, from coordinate 3,468 downwards.
GAAATAACCGAGTCAAACCAATTTTCATATTAATTTTAGATACTTTGTCATACATTATTCAAAATTTTATGTTGTATTTTATTTTATTTTTGAATTTTTGAGGCATTTTAGTTATGTAAAAATTTTCAAAAAATTTTAATGTAATTTATACGGGTATTCGAACCCGAACCGAAATTTGTAAATACCCAAATGGGTCTTAAACTTCAAAACCCGAAACCCTAATAAATCTGAAGCGAACCCGAACGGATAGCCGAACGTCCACCCCTACTCCATACATTCCGTTTCTGCACACAAAAAAACCCCTCGAAAGTTATTAATAAGGCTTGGGGAATATCAATGGATGTTTGAGTCTATGTAATAGGGAACCTGGTAGGTTACGTTTTTTTCGAAGTAAAGCATTGGCTCGAGTCAGGAAGCTAGGTGGACCAGAATCTGATATTGATGAAGCTTTCGTAGCTTCCATCGGTTTATCTATTTGTTTGGTTCGTTATTATTAATCCCACTTCTATCCAATCTACTACTGGGGAAAGCGCATAATATTACCTTTACAAACTTCTCTAGGTCGGATGCTATATTACCTTTAATCTACTAATAGGATGAACAATGGAACTTGCCAAACAAAAAAAATTAACATGGGAGGTGATGCGAATGAGTGATTCGCACGACCATTTATTTCCTTTGGTTAAATTTTAATAGATAAATATAAAGGTGGGCGAACAGGGAATTCGGAACGGGATTTTGCGAGAAAGAACGAGACGGGAAATTCGGAAACCACAATAAATGTCCCGTTTGTGTCCCATAATTTCAAGAATGAACGGGAATGGGACGGGACCGGACCGGAGCAGAATGGAAACTTCCAAAATATTAAGAAAACAAATAAAATACATTTATAATTTATCCATCAGTCGAGTTTTAATAAAATATATTATGATAAATATGTAAAATGATAATGAAAATATTAATGAGAAGAAATTTGATTTTTTATGACAATAACAAAAACTGTTAATTTGAAAAAAGAAACTAATAAACCATTCAATATTAATTAAAATAATAAATAAAATGTCTACCACTTAAAATAAATCAAATAATATACATGAAATACTTTTATTCAATATTATTCCTCGCTTATAATTAATTATTTAGGTAATTTTAAAATTTTAATAATAATATTTGTTATATTTGTTGTATGATAGTTATATACTATTTATATATTTATTCACTAACATATTTATTCGGGATAAATGGGACTTCGGAAGTTCTCGTCATGTCCGTCCCGCTCCCATTCAGAAATTGAAAGCTTGTCCCATTTCAATTTCGGAACGGGGACGGAACGGAATGATTCGGGACGGAACATAACGGAACGTGATGGGACGAGAATTGTGTCCACCCCTAGATTGATAGATGATCTTTCACTACATATAATAATTTACTAGATTTTGATCCGCACGGGATTCATTTTTAATTTTGGTATATCTAATACTAACAAGATTTAAAGATGATATGAATTATTGATGTCAAAATGAATATTAGTTTGTCCTACTATATATTTATGTCACAGACTAAAAAATCATACAACTGTTGTAAAACTCAACACTTTTACCTAGCAAAACACTCTCACTATCTATGTTTTGTACTCTCGTTTGTGCAAGAAAATAAAGAACAGAGCAAGTAAAAGACACGTAAATATTTTAACTCAGTTCAACCTATCGGTGTGATAGACTGAACTGTCAAAATGAAAATTAGTTTGTCTTACCATATACTAGTTAGTTGGTCCGCACTTTATGCGGGCATAAAAGTTTGTAAATATTTTTAGATTTAATAATATGTTAACATTAATATATTTTATCAATGTAAAATTTATATATATATATATATATATATATAAATGTTTATATGATATCTTAAAATTTTGACTTTCATATTTTTTATTTTAGTCAATACACTTTGCTATTGAATTTTCAAATAATACAGTACATGTTGGCATATTATGCAGAAATATTTTACAGATTTTAATATTCGAACTCGCTGAAAAATATAAATTTTAAATGCTAAATTACTCCATTTGATATGCCTTGCACAATAATGAAATATTTTATGGATTTTGACATTCGACCCCGCAAAAAAAAAACAAAATAATTATGATTGCAAATTTTGATCCATAATTTATTAAATTTATTTGATATATGGTGTTATTGAAAGGTAAAAGATATGACACTTTAATAATTCATGTAATTTTTTGAATTAACAAATATCTAAGCTATTTTAAAACTTATTTTAATATAAATAAATTTCATGTAAAAAGCATGATTGATTTATTGAGTAATGTTAATATATCATTTCAAATTTTATTTTATTTTCAAAATAATTTATCTTATATTATAACTAAGAGGAATAAATCAATTATTTAAAATGATTCATTAAGGATAAATCATGATCTTTTCTAATAAATAAGTTTTTAATATATTTTTTAATTTCGAATTTTATCTACCAATTTACTTTTTTATTTTTTAATAAATTATTTTATTAAATTAGTTTTTTATTACTTAAATTATTCCGTAAAGGTAACATAGTAATCAACCATACCAACTTTTTAAAATAATTTATTAAGGATAATCATGATCTTTTTAATTAAATAATTTTTAATTTTCTTATTAATTTTGTTTTTATTTATCAAGTTCTCTTTTATTTTTTAATAAATTAATTTGTTAAATAAAATTTGTTATTAATAAAATAATTACACAAAGAGGCACTTTTGTGATTTCAATTACACCCATAGGCACCTTTTGACTTTTGAACACTTTTTTTACTGTTCATTTTTCTTTAATACTATTTTACCCCTGTGGACAAATTCACATGAAGTTAGTATGAGATGACTTATAGGTCAAAGATGCGGCCCCCACTTGGTGGTCTTGTCTCAATTGTTTCAACTCAAATTAGACGTCGACATATGTCATTAACTCAACGGCTTTAACTAAAAAAACACTATCCAATATTCACCTATTATTAAAGTAGTATATAACTTTTCCGTGATTGTTTTTTCTTTTTTTTTCCTCTCTCATTATTGTTGTTTCTTATCATCTTTTTAACTCGTCAAGTGTATTTTTTTATAATAATTTTGATCAAATTGTTTATTTATTTAGCATTTTTCTATGGCTTTGATTTCATTTATTATCTAAATATTCAACGTAAACTCCATATTTTTAAAATTTGACAATGTTTATGGACAAGTTTTATGACAGAATGCGCGTGGACGTATTTTTATGGACAACTTTTATCATAGAAACATTAACAACTTTATTTTACGTATTTTAGAGTTAATATTGGTTTTCTAAAACATGCATGGACGTATTTTTGTGGACAATTTTACTTTTGATCGTGGACACAATTACGTTGTTAAATTACGAGAGAATGGACGTAGACGTATTTTTATGGACAAATTTTATCATAGAAACGTTAACAACAACTTTA
>OVAN01008445.1:224-18147 GCA_900406275.1 Anastatica hierochuntica | reverse complement strand
TTAAAAGACAGGTGTAAATGTAAAATTTCTTTTCATTTTAAGTGTATTTCTATAAATTAATCAAAGTAATATTTGTGTATGTTATTTATATATTTATATAGATTGACACTGAGAATAAAGTTACACCTAGAATAATATGCATAAATATGTTCGAATGAGTAAGATGGTTACAAGAAAACAAAAAAGAATTTGAAAGGTACTTGTAATAATAAAAATTCAAAATCAAAGCGCATTCCATTGTGTCGTATGTTAGTTCTTTTGAATATAATAGTTTTAAGTTCTCAAATTTTCTGATATGTCATAGAAAAAATTTATTATTTTTTAATATTTAAATAAAGTGTATTATATTTATTAAAATTTCAAAAAATAATTTATTTTTAAACTATAGTGAAAGTATAAATATTTAATTTTAAAACAATTCTTTTCTTTCGTATTGGTCAACAAGTTCAATTATATAATGTAGAGTTCAAAAGATATCATCATCGAATACAAAACTAACAAACTAAAAAACCACTAAATTTATGATTAGTAATCTATGCTGATTTATTCTTGATAAATTTTTTGATGAGTATACGAATATTTTAAAAACAAATATTATTTTTCCATGTTAATGTGTTTACTGCTGAATCGTAAAAAATATCAAAATGAATATTTAAATTATGCTTTTTTTGTTTTAGAAATAGTTTGGAGAAGAAAAAAATTAAAATTACCCTACTACTTTTGTAACAAATTAGAAAATATAAATAAGTTTATTTCTAGAATGACTCATATAACTTTATATCCAATATTTTCTTCAAGTATTAAAGTTAAATTTTGTGTATCAAAAAATATAAAAAATAAAGTAAAAAATACTTAATATAGAAAATCTTATGCATATGCAGTTCCACTTTTACCAAAAACTATATATTTAACTAAACATATTAATATTAAAATTATGATTATAATGTGATAATTTAAAACAAATTTATGTAACAAAAAATACCGCGGCGTAGCGCAAATATCTACCTAGTTATACTAATTAAAAGGAGCAATCTTTGCTTCCTTAACTTGCCACATCACTCTAAAAGGAAAACTCCCACTTGCCACATCACTCTAAAACTTAACTTGTTTCCGATCAATAAACTATGCAAAAGTAAAACTAAATACATGAATCGAATGGATAAATTTTACATGCATTGGATAAATGTTAGTAAAGATACAAACAATTGAAATAATAAATCTTCACAGTGGCCCAACACATATAGGTCCATCATAGTAAAGCCTTCTTCTGCCACACAATTCTTTGCTCCTAAAGAAGCTATGGATCGGCTATCCCTAAATCTCAAATGTCGTCTCCTCCTCATCTTCTTACACTTCCTTCGTCTTCCCATGGACGTTTCACCATCTTCTCCTCTCTTTTTTTCACCTACCATCTTCTCCCCTCTTTACATTTCAGATATTAACTCTGGCCACTATGCCGCATTTACTATCGCGCGTCCCCACCTTCTCCAACCTAAGAGACGAGTCCCACACCTTTAAAATCACCCTCACTCTCCTGTCTAACCCTTCAAAGAAATCGACTCCAAATTGCAATTTACGCTACTTTTCGCAAAGAGACCAGTCACCAGAATGGAACTCGCCTCCGATACCACCACCCATGCCTTCCCCCACCAATCCAAGCCAGCGAAGTCATTCTTGGCAAACTCAAACAGACGACCCATGAGGAGATGGTGAACGATACTTTGATGATGAAAACAGGTGAGTTCAAGAAAGAACCTAAGAGAGAGAGCAGCTACAAAGATGTGAAGAAGGAAGAGGACCCAAGTGAATCTCAAGGTGAAGTCAGAGAGAAGAGAACCGCGGAATCAAAGACACCCAAGAAGAAGAAGATCAAGAGAGTGGTGAATTTATGGTAATAGGTGAATCTACCAATGGAGTTAAAGCAAAGATAGAAAGAAGAAAGATGAGAAATCCAAAACAACCAAGAAGAAAATCGAGAGGAAGGAAATTGTTTTTCGAGAATTCACAATCACCATTAGGAGATAATTCATAAAGTTCCTGGTAAGATTAAAACCAAAGAAATTGTGTACGCACAGTCTCTCTGTACTGGTTATATGTTAAATCTCTAACTGTTTTTTCATACAGGTAATCCCAAAGCGTTTTGTTCATATCCCTTCTGCATCGAATATTTTGACGATTTATAACTCGGATGGGAACTATTCATGGGAGGCTCTTTGTTTGGTGTGAGAGAGAAACGAGCAATCTACTTGGTGACATCCAAAGAACCATGTTGGAACTACAAAACCAACTTGATGGATTTTATTCAAGAGGAGGCGTTAAGGTCATTGTCACGATAAACACTGCTCCGAGTCCCTCTCCTGATGTCAAAACAAGGAGACATATCTTCCTGGTATTACATCCGGTGATCCAAAAATTTTATTATACATTTTTCTAAGTAAAATATATGTTGTTTCTTTTATTTTTTAAAAAAGACAAAATTAGATACACACGTCAACGATGACATTTGCTACAGTGACCTTTCCTTTGTAGATGCATTCAGACGAGGCATGAGGATGATTGTGTTTGATCTCGCCTCATAGTAAAGTGATATAAGTGTTAAGCATGGAAGGTATTTTGGTTCATTCTTAAGTTAATATGGATGGTTTGGTTGATTCTATTGATCGTCATTAATTATGTTTCCTCACTTTTGATGAAACTTCAAGACCTTAACGAAGACTGTAAAACTTGGAAAATATTTGAATTCCATTAAGGCTCATGCCTTTACTACTTCGAACTGTCCAGCTAATATCACTCATGAAGACCATATCACTCACGAACATCAATCCAAAGGTACCAAATATTTCTTTCTTTTCGTTGAGTGTATTCTTAAATGTTTATGTTCTATTTGTTGTGTCCATATGAATATTGCATATCGTTTGATTTTCTGCAGATGATAATTTAAACATCTGGAGATATAGTGTATTAAAATGATTATAAAATTTTTAAAGAGTTCCATTCACCAGAGGAGTAAATATTGTAAGATGATCTTTTTATATACTACAAGATCAGAGTATACACGAGTTTATATACAGAGACATAGTGAAGGTTCTAGGTTAAGATATTTAGGGAAGCTTCTATAAGAGAAGATTGTAAATATCTTAGTAATTAATGAGGATATACGGTGTATCTTTCACACACCCCCTCAAGATGGAGTGGGGTTCGAATTCCAATCTTGTCTTCTAGTTCAGCAAATCTGGCCAGAGGAAGCGGTTTTGTTAATGCATCGGCTAGTTGGTCTTTTGTGTGAACATTAGCGATCCAGAGCATACCATTTTGTATTTGACCGCATATAAAGTGGTAGTCCAAAGCTACATGTTTCATGCTTGAGTGGAGGATAGGACTCGCACAAAGAAATGTTGCGCCGAGATCATCACAATAGATAATCGGTGGGTCATGAAGTGTGATGCCTAGTTCTGTTAGGAGATTGCATATCCATCGAACTTTTAGCGACACGTTGGCGACGAGGCTAGGTTTTGTCCAAGGTACACTATGCATGCGTTGGTGCAGACATAATCATCTGTATTACCAGTCCAGTCTGCACCGGAGAAGGTATAGGTGGGCGTTCGGGTACCCGTTCGGGTTCGGTTCGGATCCATTCGGTTTTCGGGTTTTCGGGTCTAGAGGGTTAGGACCCATTCGGATATTTTTGTTTTTCAGTTCGGGTTCGGTTCGGGTCTTTTCGGGTTTGGTTCGGGTTCGAGTTCGGGTTCGGGTACCCGGTTAAATTATGTAAAATTTTCAAAAATCCAAATATATCTTAAAAAACTTCAGAAATCCAAAACTAAAATAACCAAAAAGAAATATATTTAAAAAATGCATAACCAAATATCTACAGCTAATAAGAAAATCATTTCGTTTCGGGTATTTAGGTGAAAAGCCGGTAAATATTTCTAATATTTCTAGTATTTTTTTACTAATTTTTGGGATATTTTAAGTAGTTATCGGTACTTTTGAATAATTTGTATTTTTTCTCCAAATGTTTTGAATAGTGTTGATATTAGATCTAAAAATAATTAATATATTTAAGTTTTTTTTCCAACTATTTAAGTTTATTATTATAGTTCGGATAAATATCCGAACTTTAAGTTTATTATTATAGTTCGGATATTTTTGGGTACCCGAAATATTTTGATTCGGGTCCGATTCGGGTTCGGTTCTTCGGATATTGAAATTTAAGATCCATTCGGGTATTTTAACGGTTTCGGTTCGGGTTCGGTTTCATTTTTCCGGGTCGGGTTCGGTTCGGTTCTTCGGGTCCGGGTATTTTGCCCACCCCTAGGAGAAGGCATGGAGTGTGTTGGATTTGTGAGCTGAGAAGTATATCCCATGACTTGGTGTTCCAGCCAAATATCTCAAGATTCTTTTCGCAGCCTGCTAATGATCTTCTGTGGACAGTCCATGAATTGAAACAAGTGATTAACGACATATGTGATATCTAATCTGGTGAAGCCGAGATACTGGAGGCTGCCTACGAGTTTGCGGTATCCTTTTGGATCAGAGAGTGGTGTTCAGGATTTCAGAGTGACCTTGGGTGAGGAAGCCATTAGTGTGGTTACTGTTTTGGCCTATGTCATTCCATATCGATGGAGAAGATCCACTATATATTTGCGGTGCGAGAGGTGGAGCCCTTTTGATGTTCGATGAGCTTCGATTCCTAGGAAATGGTTCAGGTCCTCTGCGTCTTTATCCAAGAATCTGTCTGCAAGAAGAGACAAAATGCGTTGGATATGTGTTGGTGTATTTCATGTGATGAGGATGCCATCTACATAGACCAAGAGATAGACAATTGCGTTCTGCTGGTGCAAGATAAACAGAGACGTGTCAAAGGAGTTCTTAACACCAAGTGAGAGCAAATATGTTTTAAGCTCTGTGTACCACGCACGAGGTTCATGTTTGAGATCGTACATTGCTTTCAGAAACGGCAGATGTGTGTTGGGTTATCTCGGTCAATGAATTTCGGTGGCTGCTCCATATACACTTCTTCATCCAACGTGTCTTGAGGAAGGAATTGTTGACGTATAATTGGCATATCGGCCAAAATCGGGCCACTACAACATCAAGGATTAAGCGAATGGTGGTAGACTTGATAACATCACTAAAAGTTGTTGTGTAATCCCGACCGCATTCTTGCGAGTAGCCTTTCACAACAAGTCGAGCATTACACATGCCAAGAGATTCGTTAGGAAGAAATTTGTTTTTGAATAACCACTTACAACCAACAACATTGTAATGTAAAGGACGTGGAACAAGGTCGAATGTTTGATTTCTCGCAAAGGCGTCCATTTCACCGGACATAGCTCTGCGCCATCGCTTATATCGCAATGCCATATTCACTGTTTGTGGATCTATTGGGATGGTGGAGTTGAGGGTAACAGAGAGGTTGAATTTGTATTTTGGTTTGAGGATATTGTTTTTTCGTCTGTTTTGCAGTGGATGAGTATTGACTGGTTTTGGTGGTAATTCAATTGTTGAAGACGATGTGGGAACCGAGTTTGGGTTGTTGGTGTGGATAGTGTTGTGTTATTGTATTTTGGTTTGACCATTTGGTTGAGTATTGGTTATTAGGGCTGAGTTTGGGTTAGGGCTTAAGAAATTTTCAGGTTGGGCATGTGTTAATGTTGATGGGCATGTGTTTGTTAGAGGATCAGGTGAGGTCAAAGATGAATGTGGTGATGTGGAGATGGAGGTGGTTTCGTCGGATTTTGGGTCAGGAGCGGTTGGTTGATTGGTGTCGTTGACGTTTTCCAGCGGCACAGCGGGTGAAGATCTTGACGGCGGCGGTCCTTACGGTAGACAAGATGACCTGATGAGTGGTGCAAATGTGAGGATTGGAGACGACATGATTGACGAAGCTATATGGTCAGGTGAGTTGGGTTTTGAGGAGAGCTGATGAAAGATATATTTTCGTTCATCAAATTGAACATGGCGGCTAGTGTAGATTATGCATGTGCTTGGTGAAGACATAGATAGACAATTTGGATTAATGAATACCCAAGGAACACGCACAGGGTGGATCGATTCTCCAACTCGTTTTTGTTGTATGGGCGAAGCCAGAGAAAATACAAGCACCCGAAAACATGAAGTTTGTTGTAGTTAGGAGCTGTGCCGAAGAGTCGAAGATGTGGCGAGTCCATAGCACTTACCAGTGATGGGAGACGATTGATAAGATAATTGGCAGCGGCAAGCGCAAACGTCCAGTAAGTGTTAGGTATTCATGCGTGTGTAAGCAGAGCAAGTCATGTTTCGACGATATGGTGGTGCTTGCGTTCGGACACACCGTTGTATTCGAGCGTGTGTGGAGGGGTTGCGAAGTGTGAGATCTCTTAGATCATTGGTAAGAGGATGGGTGGTACCGCTATCCATTATCCAAGCGTCATTTGTATTCGGAGAGGTAAGGGCAATGTTTGCTCTACGCTGCCAATGTTGTGGTGATCAGTTCCCTAAAAACTAACTTATCTGAGACCTATAGTTTCCCAACTGATAGCATCGTCGTGCATTGTGGTTGTGTGCTTCGCAGAGCTGTCATTTCCCTTGACTACCGCCTTATTATTGTTTCTGTTGTCGTGATTGTCTCTGAGGTTTTGAGTGTTCTGTGGTTAGCGTGGCCAATTCTATTGGGATCTTGGTGGTTGATTGGAACGACTTTGAACTTGAGTTGTGGTTGTATTGGCAGTGAGTGGGATCTCAACTAGTGTCAGAGATAAGAGGAGAAGTTTAGCCTCTCGGTTTAGCAGTTTCTCATGTATTTCAGTGATTGTTGGCGTTATGTTTCAGTCTTCAAGTTTGTCAATTACATATTTGTAGTCTTCCAGTAGCCCAGCAAGGATATACTCAAATTTTATCTTCGAGTTCAATCGGTTTCCTGAGTAAGGCCAACTGGTTAAAGCGAGTTGTGAATCCTTGAATGTATTCGTAAATCGTTTGGTATCTTTTGACCATTGTTTGATATGTAAGCATAGTTTTTGGATATGACCATGGCTTGGCATGGTGTAGGTGGATACCAGGATTTGCCATATCTCCGCCGATGTCTTAGCGGTCGAGACAATGGATTGCACAGTGATGGAGATAGCGCCGAGAAGCCCATTGTAGAGGAGCTTGTTTTGTCTCTGCCAGAGAGAATAAGCTGGGTTTGGAGTTGTTGTATTAGAAACAGTGATGGTCGATGGCGGTGGGACATTAGTTCCATCAAGAAATTCTGCCAATTCATACTTGTCGAGGAGGGCATAGACTTGAAGACTTTACATCATGTACTTGGTGGAGGTAAGTTTCGTGACATTCGTCATGTTCACGTTAAGAATAACTTGAGAGGCGATGTCAATAGTTTCGGCAGAGGAGTTAGACATGACAAAAGAGATAAAGAGGTTGGGAAGAGCACAGATGGAAGAAGAGAGAAACATAGAGAGAGAGGCAATCGACCTGCTCTGATAGCATGTAAGACGACGTTTTCATATATTATAAGAACAAAGTATACACGAGTTTATATACAGAGACATAGTGAAGGTTCTAGGTTAAGCTATTTAGGAAAGCTTCTATAGGAGATGATTGTAAATTCTTGGTAATGAATGAGGATATATGGTGTATCTTTTAGAAATATGATCATTGGTGAGGAATTTCTCAATGGAAGAGTTAATATGACCAATGCTCATCGTAAGTATTGTTACATTATGTTGACATTCATAAGGTAATCAACAATTTTAGTTACTCTTACTCAATCAACAATCTTTAGGCGATCAATTTATAAGAATATATCATTTATTTGTATTCTTTCTTGAAGCATACACAAAATTAACCTCCTTAGTTATCATTTAGTTGCACCGATGTCTCCGCTGATGTTTTGAATATGAAAATCTCTACCAACTCATAAACACAAAGTCTTGCAACAGTTCAAGAAGGATATATATAACTTAATCTAGTAATGCTTAATCGCTCATATGTGTACTTCTTAGTTGAATTCATGATAGAGAAACTAATATGATCACAAATGAGTTTCAAAGGAAAAATAAGAGATTACAAGGAGAATAACAAAAAATGTTGGCTCTAACAAATCCAAGAAATCGTTCCTCCCAACTATAAGAGTGATTGTTTTTCTAAATGAAGGTATGAGTGGTTGTAGCTGAAATAGAACACGGAAGGAGCTTTGTATTCGGGTTTAACTATCAAATATATTGATTATAGATATATAGTACTACCGTTAATAAGGTGTTGAAACTTACTACGAAGTCAAAGAAGAAATGAAATAGAACTTTGTATACAAGTTCATTACTCAGAATGGTTCGTACGACTACCTAAAGAAGATTAGTTGAAAATAGTAATATCGCATAATGAATAAAAAAAAGAATTATTGAGTAATATTTTTCCTTGACCCAATTCTCATTCTTGCTTATGTGTGACCAATATCATACGCTCAAACATCAAATTCAAAAATTTCTAAATTTACTTTAAACATATATATAATCAATGTAATATAAAATTATAGAACATAAATCCTAGCATAGCGCGGAATAAACCTCTAGTAAATAAGAAAGCGGTTAAGAAAATTATAAAAGAAAGTTCTTCAAATAGCACAAGAATAAGTTTATCTTCCAAATCTAATACACATGATCTTTTTTTTCTACATCTACCATTTATTAGTTATGAGTTCACTAAAATGCCTCCTAGGTAAATAATCTCTTCAACAATTATTAAGTTTATTCGGCTTCGACATAATCGGCGATTCATCGACGAACAGAGATTTCACGACTGTGATTCTGCTAAGGAGATTTGCGACGGAGATTCTGCAATTAAGCAACACTAACGTTTGGTCTGTGATGGCCTGATTTTTATGTCGGCGGTTCTGTGATTGCGGTTCACCGGTTCTATGTCTACGATTTTGTTATGCGATTCACTAATTCTATTTCTATGAATTTTTAGATCATATTTTCATAAAATTATCAATCGGTCTCTTACTAAAACGATAAAAACTGATCGATTTGTCATTTTGATTTCACGAAATCTCTGTTATGATCGAGCCTTGTCGATCTAACTTTTTACAAAAAATCTTTGTTTTGTTGATGCATATTTTAGAAGGGAACGATGTCTGATATGTTGTAAGTAAATTGTGCATATAGTTGTCTATGATTCAGAGCACCTTGTACGATAATTTTGGTGTAAACAATCTCAGATTTGATGCAGTCAAACCTAGTGAAGATATTAGCAAAAACGTTGCTATGACTCGTAGCAATTTGTATAAGTATTTTAGTGGAAATGATAACAAATCTGAAGTTGTTAAACCTTATGAAGACGTTAGCAAAAAGGTTACTAATATTCAAATCACTTTGCACAATTATTTTTGCTGAAATAAGCTTAACTTTGATGTAGCAAATCATTATGAATATGTTTATGAGGAGGTTGAAAGCTCTGAATCTGCATCAGCTTTATACAGAGAATCATTGAGTGTTGAAATAAAGAATAAGAAAATATCAACATAGAATGCTAAGATTCGTTTGTAAAATTATTTCTTAGGATATTTTTTCTTATGGTTTAACTATTTACATGTCCAATACAAACACACGACGTCTGAATATTCTTTTTTAAAAATATATTTTTGTAGACATCTAAAAGAGGTACTGTTGAGTTGTGTGTTGTTCTTGGGAATGTAAATTAGCAGATAATATAGGGTGAGAGTTTGTATCAGATTACAGCAAAGGTGGATCTTTGGACGAAGTTGATGATGCTATAACATATAAGGATCTCATTAAAACTGCTCAAGAAAATTTAGGATTGAGTTCTGAAAATATAACATTAATCTATTGTCTTGCCTTAGAATGTAGAAGACTGTAATTCATACTCCAATAATATATATCTACAATGATCGACAAGTGAAAAGCAATAACACGATAAAAGAATATTTAAAGCTCATTTGCTTGTGTATTTAGGGATTCAACAACTTGGGCTTGTCTGGTACATTTGACCCACAAACTCCAAACAATGACAAATACGAGAATTGACCAAATTATAATTGAAAGAAAAAGTTAGATACACTAGATTGGCCAAAAATATGACATAAAACGTAAGTGAAAAAGGTGGAAGGTGGGGGATCAATATAAGGCTTGAACGTTGGAGTTTTGGAGGCTTCAAATAATTACACAAAAATTACCTTTAGAACCACCATTGTACCTTCAGACCCATAATCTACCAAATTTGAGCCATAATCAACTAGTTCCAAGAATTTTAGCAAAATAATGGATTTTCATGAAAGAAAGAGATTGAAGAGAGCTTATACCTTTTTGTTGACAGTCTAATACTACTTTATTTTCAATCTTGAAAAATGTAACCAAAAACAAAAAACTTGTGTTGGATATATAAATTGCAATCTTTGAGACTCAATATAGGAGTCTTATTAGTTTTAAAAGTATGTAACTAATGTGGCTTTGAATTGATGCTCTAATACTCTTTTGTGTAAAATACAAAGCAAGATAAGATTTTCCGAATATATCGTAGTTAAATTACACAAAAAAACAATAGCTTATTTATATCTATAAATCTTGAATTTACTTAAAGTTGAATGGCAAACAGGAACACAAAGATTCAGTACAGAAAAAATAGCATAGCTTGGCTTAGTTACAATCAAGATCAAAGCTTGTTTCTAAAGAATTTGAGGGCTTTACGGGTGGATTATGCTTGGGATCCACCAACATAGATAATGGGTTCAGAGGTTGGTTCTCTAGTAGGAGAAAACGGTTGATTTTCTATACATGAGAGGGCAGGTGCTTAGCGTGTTTTCTTGAGTTAGTTGAAGCCAATGGTTAAAAAATGTTGGTACCACCGACTCCCATCACTCTGAGACTAGATAATGCCATTGGTTGTACACGTGGTGGTGCCATCACGGCCGTTGGAGAATCAATGTCTCCAAGTTTTGGCATTGTTTCCACTGAATAATCATAGCCGTTGAGGAATGATGTTGGTGTCATTGGGAAGGTTTGCCACATTATCATGACACCATCACTGTGAGGAATATTGTGTTGTGGCTATGGTTGGTTTCATGTTGAACACGAAAGAATGTGATGTTGACTCTTTTGGTGTTTAATGGGCGCATTACATGTCTTGACATGTCTACACTGTTCTCTCTCATCACCTATAAAGATAAGAGAAGTCGTATAACTTTTCTAAGAAGTAAGGAAATGTTTTAGTGTTAAGTTTTTTACCCTTTTTTACGAGAAAGAGTTAAAAATTCTCTAAAGTTTCATTCGTTATTGTTTGAGAGAATGAAAAAAATGTCATTGTTGATTCAAAGAGGACAAGAGTGGAGATGGGTTGCTCAAAATGAGCTGATTTGATGAAATTTTGTGGGTATTCACCCTGAAACAATTGTGTGGTACATTTAGATAAAGGGGAGGCATAAAGAATGTTGGAATCCATGGGGATTATATGTATCTCTTCAAAGAAGTTGATGACACAGTCGTTTGGTCTTTCGTATTCTAAGATGAGTCTACATGTGACGAAGTTATCAATACTCTCAAGAAGTGGTGGGATAGGCTCAATGCTAACTGCAAAACCATTAAAGTCTCATTAGTCAAGTCGATTCAACCACTTGCATCAAACCATTGTAACTTTAGGGCTGATGAACACAAAGCCAACTCGATCGTGCCAGAGTTGTTGTTGTTGTTGTCAGAGTTATCATCATGTACATGTTCGAAGATTGGAACACCAAGCTATATTAGGTCTCTCTTGTTCCCTTCTATATGTTTCTTGAACAGAAAAAAGCTCTTATCCAGATTCATGATAATTGTATAAGCACCTAAAAATTCTAAGAGTCTATCGTCGAAAAGATGAAAATAAAAAGTAGCTTACACCTGAACGCTTGTCGTTTAGGTCAACTTCTTGGAGTTGAGCCACAAAGTCTAACAATATAAAAAGCTCATCTTCTTTAAGCGAATCTTCATACAGCTTTAACGATGTTGACCTGTTGTCAACCGAGTTGCATTCAAACTATCAAGCATTTGTGTCCCTAAAAAAGAATCGAAAAGGTCAATCGTAAAGTTGTAAAACTATACTCACAGTGTCGCCTTTAACTTGCTTGTTGACTTGAGAACCTTTAAAAGGATTGATCTCATATGACTGTGGATTGCTATCATCATGGCTCTACATATATGTATATCCATAACACCAACTTGGTGAACATTTTGATGAAAACCTGCTAAAAACCCCATTAACTCAAAAATATTTTAGTCATAGGTAAACACTAAAAAGCATAGTGATGATCTTAGCAATTGAAATTAATGTGATTCTTTGAGTTTAATGAGAAAGAAAACAATGAATGGAACAGAGAGTAAATGAAACTTGCTTCTTTTGAAGGCCAATTATGAAGAAGAAAAAAACTTCTTTCTTTTTTTTTAACCCCAATGCATGATGAGTGAATGATAATGGTCCATTTGAAAGAAGGTATATACTATATTTCTCTCTAGTTGTAAAATGTATCAGTAATGCGATATTCAATTGCACAAGACAAGGTTACAAAATACTAATTCGCAAGATTAATTTTTTGTTTCTTTCTTTTTTTTTTAGAAAAATAATTTCTTTAGAATTTCTGCCTCTTTTTTAGTTGGCTTTTTTTTAACACTTCAACTCTAAGCTTGAGACACAAGCAAAAACATATGAATGTCAACTGGTGACAAACATTAGAAAGGATTAACGCCAAAACAGAGAACAAGACATCAACATTGGAAGGACACAAGCATCTGCTCCAATCTTGGAACATCAACAATGATACGATGCAGCTTCGACGTTTATCTCATTGTCCAACCAAATATGGTCCATTTGTTGCAATGTAGGATTGATATCAGCGTGTTTTAGTAACACTTTCAGCGATGAGATTGACAATGGTGTTGCCTTCCATGGGGATCATTTCAAATCTCCAAAAATCAAAAGTTTGCAATCGACTATGAATGTCTGCTAGAATGATCCTTTCTCGGGGAAACCTGTGCATGTGACTGATGGCTTCAATAGCTTGAGCTGATAAGAATTCAAAAATAACCTTCCAAGGCGAGATGTTAGCTAAGCTCTCAACAGCCCAGAAACAGGCTTGATGTTCTGATTGCAAAGATGAGGAGACAAAAGAGTAGGCTCAAGGTCCATTCAAAATGCTCTAGCCTTGGTCATTTCTCATAATCCAAGCTGCTCCACAATTGATATGTTGATTGATCCAAGAAGAACCAATGTTACATTTAACAAAACTGTAGGAGGACATCGCCACACACCTCTTTTATATTGTGAAATTAAAGCCGACAGAACAAGTTGAGGCTCCGGAGTGTTGCTTGCATTCCATAACTCTGCTTCTTATGTTGCTCTGTTCAAAATCTTCATGGTCGAGGTAGAAAATTTCTCAAAAACTATTTGGTTTCTCGCTTTCCAGATTTGCCAGAGTATCCAAAGAAAAAGGTATATATTTGAAGATGTATGAGCTGCTTCTTTACTCACTTTTCCAGAGATAATGAAAATTCAAGAGTACCGAGTTGCGGGAGAAACCATTTGACAGTGACTGGTAGTTGGATGATGACCATACCTGTTGAGCAACATCGTATTCAAACAACACATGACATATGGTTTCTGAGGATTGACCACAACCAGGACAAATCGGATTAGTACATAGGTTGGGTGAATGAAGTCGTTCTAAAACCGCAAGAGCTCTTTCTAATGCTTTCCATAAAAAATGTTTGACTTCGGGAAGCGTCTTGAGTCTCCGAATCTGAGACCAAACATTCTTCTCGATGAGAGAAAGCTGACTCGTGTTGTCTCTTTATTCATTCATTTTTCTTCACATAATCTGTAGCCACTTTGAGTGGTGTATTCTCCACTTTTTGTGAATGGCCATACAAAAGAGTTCTCAAGGATCCGAGAAATTTTCATCTTTAGGATTTGAGTGGCATCCTCATCTGTAAAGAGATTGCGTATGATACCCTCATTCCATCTAAGCGAGTGAGGATCTAGTAAGTCCTTGACTTTGAGCTCCAAATTTGCATTGTCAATAAGACACCATGAAGGTTTCGATTCCCCAACCATTAACCATTTATCCAACCACACAAGTGTATTCTCGTCATTTTTAATAGATTAAAGTAAGTCGTACTTAAATAACTCTTTACCGTGGAGAATATTTTGCCAAGTGTGTGAAGGCCGATGATCTTCAAATCCTTCAAATAAAGAGTTGTTCTTGAAGTAATGATGCTTATAAATTTGAGCAACTAGGGAGAACGGTTGAGAGAGTATCCGCCAAGCTTGTTTGGCTAACAAAGCTTGATTGAACCCCATTGTATCTCGGAAAACCAAGCCTCCCTCATTCTTTTCACGACAAAGTTTATTCCATGCAACCCATGGGACCTTTTTCTTGTTTGAACCACTACTCCACCAAAACTTTCTCATAACATTTGTTAGCTTTTTGTATAAATCTTGCGATAATTTGAAGCATGAAATAGCGTACACAGGAAGGGCAAGACCTATAGATTTTAAGAGTACCTCTTTTCCTCCTTGTGATAGAGTTTTTGCATACCAACCATTTACACGCGATTGTAGTTTTTCTTGAATGAAGTTAAGAAGTCTCCATTTCAGCCACTAAAACATTCTGGGAGGCTAAGGTAAGAGCCCTCACCCCCTTCATGAGCGACACATAGAACATTGTGGATATCCCTCTTCATCGAGTCATTAATATTAGCACCAGACATCACGGAAGATGTTGTGTAATTAATCATTTGCCCTGACGCATCTCCGTAAGTCGTAAGGCACTCTAAAATTTTTTTACTTTCTTCTTGGATGCTTTACACATCAACAAACTACCATAGACAAAGAGAAGGTGATTTATCGAAGGTCCATTAGCACCCAATCTTATACCAGTAATTCACCCCATTGCTTCCATTCGGTTCAACATATTAACCAAGGCTTCAACTCCTAAAGCGAACAAAAACGGAGAAAGAGGATCACCTTGGTGAATATCCCTTTCTAGCCTGATAAACCCATGTTGTCTCCCATTTAGCAAAACTGAATATGTGACAGTACTAATACAAGACATGATCCATCGTACCCAAACTCTATTAAAATCAAGGCTTTCAAGCAATTATTCAACAGAAGACCACTTGACCCGATCATAAGCTTTCATCATATCTGTTTTTATAGCCATGAATTCCTTTGATACCTTGTAATTCGTATGCAGCGTATGTACCACTTCATGGGCTATTACAATATTATCCGATATAAGCCTACCCGACACGAAAGCACCTTGAGTATCCAAAAAAATACAAGGGAGGATTGGTTCGATTCTTCTACATAGGATATTAGAGATAATCTTGTAGTGGACTGAGCAAAGACTTATCGGTCGCATATCAGTCATCAAGGATGTATTTGAGAATTTTTGGCAATAAGCAGAGCTGAGTATCATTCCACTCAGGTGGCATCACAGTAGAATTGAAAATTTTTTAATCTCAAGTGTCACAAAGGGTCTAACTATGTTCCAAAATCTTTTGTAGAAAACCCCTGTAAACCCATCCACTCCTGGTGAGTTGCCACCTTTAATCGGAAGCACAACTCTTCTAATCTCATCATCACTAACGGTAGCAATGATTAGAGCATTCATTTCTGAAGAGACTATGGAAATAAAACCATCAAAGAGTTGTTAAATCTCAACTGGATTAGGACTTGTAAACAGATCACGGAAATAGTCAACGACAATTTTCCCTTTAGAGCCTTTTTTTAAGTGTTCTACACCATGACTATCTTTCAGCATAAAAACACGATTTTTCACCTTTCTACCTTTCACACTGTTGTGCAAAAATTGAGTATTGTAGCCACCATCTTTGAGCCATTGTTCTTTGCATTTTTGTTTCCAAAATCTCTCTTCATCCCGGTAAGCAATAGCAAGTTCTCGTTTTGTTTCCTTCATGAACATCATATTCGGATTTGGCTTGGAGATCTCAATTTCTAAGATAGAGTGTAGACGCCTTATCCTGTCTTTAGAATTGATTGTGGATGATCTTTTCAAGAGAGAGATTTATTTTCGACATTGTTGGATGCAACGCGTCAAGGATAAAGGCACATTAGATTTCGATCCGCACCAACCTCTGCGAATTACTTCATCCACTCCTTGCATAGAATTATTCGCTTGTCAGAAAAGAATCTTTCCTTTGTGACATCTCCTGCTTCTAACGCAAAACTAACCAAAATCGGGCGGTGATTGGAGCCCCACATCTCCATATATGACGTGGAAGAGTGTAAACCATTCATCATTACCAAAACCTTTATCTAGACGACATTGAATCCACTCGTCTTCTCTTGCAGCTTCCCAGGACGTCCAGAGTAACACAGTTCTCGAATTTTACAGTATGAGACCATGTTACAAAAATCCCAAAACGTAGAATTAGCTCGTGCATTGCCACCAAGTTTTTCATCATTGCTCAAGAACTCATTAAAATCACCTTCTAGTATCCATGCTTCATCTCTGGTGAGACCATTATCAAACAAGTGATCCGAGACACAATTACGTAAAGCTCAAATCGGGTCTCCGTAAACAAACGACAAAAAGAACGTAATACATCCAAAATAAACTTTCAAATCGATTATTCTTTTATCTGAGAAGAGTACATCAACAACGAAAAAACTTTTTCACATAACCGCAAATCCACCACTCGACTTGGTCGGTTCAATCGTTATTAAACTATCGTAACCCAAGCTATCCTTTAAACCCATGACATAAGCATCTTTTTGTTTACTTTCCATTAAGAAAAGAAAGTCTGGGAAAATGTTTATACGCATTTCACGCAGACGTTGAATCGTCTCAGTGCTTCATGCACCTTGACAGTTCCAGCTCAGTATGCTCATTAAGTTGGTAGCGTCTTCAAATCGGAAGCCAGCATTTTGTTTTGTGTCTTGGGAGACTTGTGGATTGACAGAGTCAAAGTGATCATAGCCTTTCTTTTGTAACGTTTAATGGAGACAACATGTTCTTCCTTACATAGTTGTTGGTCAGATTTGATTGTTTTGGGGCCCTTCTTGGTCGAAGCTTGTTCTCTGGTTTTTATTTTCCAAGAAGGAGGTTTATTCCTCTTCGAAACTTTCATTGGAATAGTCGTGACAGAGGTGCACTAGAGGCAACAAGCTGATAACCCGTTAGACTTGCATCAGAGAGAGTACGAGAGGGAAACCGAGAAGAGGATGCCTCATCATCATTACGCATTGGATTGTTGAAAGCATGAGGCAAAGAGTAATGATGATCCTTCAAGTTATCCATAGCTGGATTTTGTTTGTATTGATGCGAGAAGTCAAAGACTCTACCAACCTTGTTGCTTGCAATCAGAGTTATCTTTAGTCGATGTGAGTGGAAGAGACAAGACCTCTATTGATTGGTGAAACCTTTCGATCCTTGCCATACTGATGCAATACAGGATGCTCAAGAGGCTGAACTGGATCTAAGTGATAGTGAAGATGAGGAGAACATGGACAATGGGCTGGAAAAATCGACTAAAGAGTTAGAAGGAGGATCCGATCCCTTTATTCTATCTAATGGACCAGTTACAAGATCTCAGAAAAAGAGGCTTCAAGACCAAATTTCTTTATTGGTTTATTCTGAACCAAATCTGATTGAAGATCAAGAAGCAAACCAGGATTTAACCAATTTTTATAATCATGCCGAGTTTGGCTTGGTTTAATCGAAACATATAAGGCTTTTATTTGGGTTTTTAGACTTAGGATTTTATTTTAATTTGGGTCTGAAATTAAGCTTAATTTTTAGGTGTTGGCCGAAAATTCCTTTTCTCCTTGGGAGAGAATTTTCGACAACTTAGATTAGTTTTAGGGTTTTCTTTTTCTATTAAAGGCTTTCTAGATTCATTGTTTAGGGACAATCAATTTCATAGCTAATAAAGTT
>OVAN01008444.1:0-18147 GCA_900406275.1 Anastatica hierochuntica | reverse complement strand
ACAGCACTTGGGTTAGTCCAGTGCATGTAGTCCCTAAGAAGGGTGGGGTAAAAGTGGTTAAGAATGAGAAAAATGAGTTGATTCTAACTAGAACTGTTACAAGACATAGGATGAGCATTTATTATAGAAAGTTGAATGCTGCAACTAGGAAAGATCATTTTCCTTTACCTTTCATTGATCAGATGCTTCAGAGATTGGCTAACAATCCTTACTACTGCTTTTTAGATGGTTATTTAGGTTTCTTTCATATTCCTATTCACCCGGATGACCAGGAGAAAACGACATTCACATGTCCTTATGGCACTTTTGCATATCGCAGGATGCCATTCGGTTTGTGCAATGCCCCAACAACTTTCCAGAGATGCATGATGTCTATTTTTATTGATTTGATTGAGGACATAATGGAAGCGTTCATGGATGATTTTTCTGTCTATGGCTCTTTTTTCTCTGTGTGTCTTTCTAATTTGTGCAGGATTCTACAACGCGCATCTGGTTCTGAACTGGGATAAGTGTCACTTCATGGTTAGAGATAGCAATGTTCTTGGCCATCGAATTTCAGAGAAAGGGATCGAAGTTGATAAGGAAAAAATCGAGGTCATGACCATGCTACAGCCTCCTGATTCAGTGAAAGGGATTAGGAGTTTTCTGGGACATGCAGGGTTCTACAGGAGATTCATCAAGGACTTCTCGAAGATTGCTAGACCTTTAACACAGTTATTGTGTAAAGATGTGAAGTTCGACTTCGATGACGATTGCTTATCTGCGTTTCTAGCAATCAAAGGTTCCTTGGTGAGTGCACCTATTGTTCAGCCGCCTGACTGGGAATTGCCTTGGGAGGTGATATGTGATGCCAGTGATTATGCAGTAGGAGCAATCCTGGGACAGCGCAAAGACAAGAAGTTGCATGTGATCTATTATGCTAGTAGGACTCTGGATGATGCTCAGTGCAATTATGCCACTACAGAGAAGGAGCTTCTTGTTGTTGTTTTTGCTTTTGAGAAGTTCATATCTTATTTGATTGGTTCTAAAGTGATTGTCCATACAGATCATGCAGCATTGAATTATTTGCTGATGAAGAAGGATGCCAAGCCTCCCTTACTGAGATGGATCCTTTTATTGCAAGAATTTGACATTGAGATCAAGGACAAGAAGGGTGCAGATAACGCAGTTGCAGATCATTTTTCTAGACTGCGCGTAGAAGAAGTTACCCCACTGAATGACAACTTTCCTGAGGAGCAAGTCTATGTTGTAGATGTCAGACAAGCTCTGAGACATCAGCAGTTGGTGCAGAGCCCCACGCAGGGGTGCAGGAGTGAGTGGAGACCATGGTTTCGTGATATCGCAAATTATCTTGTTGCAGATGTTGAGCCTCCTAACTTTGTCAGATACGCAAAGAAGAAGTTTCTCAGAGACATCAGACGCTACTTTTGGGATGAGCCTTACTTGTACAAACAGTGTGCTGATGGGATTTTCAGGAGATGCGTTACTGAGGAGGAGATTCCAGGCATTCTCTTTCATTGTCATGGATCAGACTACGCAGGTCACTTTGCGACCTCCAAGACAGTCTCTAAAGTTCTTCAAGCAGGCTTCTAGTGTCCTACAATGTTTTAAAGACGCTCAGGCCTTCATCTCTAAATGCGACTCTTGTCAGAGACAAAGCAATATCAGCAAGAGGAACGAGATGCCTCAAAACTTCATTCTCGAAGTTGAGGTTTTTGATGTTTGGGGAATTGACTTTATGGGTCCTTTTCCATCTTCTCACAAGAATCACTACATCCTAGGTGTTGTAGATTATGTGTCTAAGTGTGTTGAAGGAATCGCTAGTCCCACTAATGACTCAAAGGTTGTACTGAAGATGTTCAAGACCATTATCTTCCCGCGGTTTGGTGTACCTCGAATTGTGATCAGTGATGGAGGTTCACACTTTACCAATAAAGTCTTTGATGGACTTCTGAAGAAACATGGAGTTAAGAATAAGGTAGCTACATCTTACCATCCTCATACTAGCGGGCAAGTTGAAGTTTCCAACAGGGAAATCAAGAGTATTTTGCAGAAGACTGTTGGAGCTTCCATAAAGGATTAGTCTACTAAACTGGATGATGCACTGTGGACTTACAGAACAGCGTACAAGACACCTTTGGGGACTACACCATTCCATATAGTGTACGGAAAGCCATGCCATCTCCCAGTTGAGCTCGAGTACAAGGCAACATGGGCGGTCAAGTTACTGAATTATGACATCAAGTCTGCTGCAGAGAAGCGTCTACTACAGCTCAATTAGCTCGATGAGATTAGGCATGTCGCATTTGAGAACTCTGGAATCTACAAGGAGCGAACAAAAGCCTTTCATGAAAAAAAAGAAGATCATTCTTAGAGATTTCAAACTCGGAAATCAGGTACTACTCTTTAACTCATGTCTGAAATTGTTTCCAGGAAAACTGAAGTCTAGATGGTCCAGACCGTTCATTATCAAAGAAGTGCGACCATACGGAGCAATTGTTCCATGGAATCGTTAAGGTGGTGAGTTCGTAGTGAATGGTCAACGTCTGAAGCCATACTTTGTTGAATCTGATATTGCTGAGGATATTTCTATTCCCCTCAGTGATCCTACACAAGCTTGAGAAGGCTCTGCAGTCAAGCTAATGACTTTAAAAGAACGATGAGTGGGAGGCAAGCCACTAGGTAACGATACTTACACAAATTCGTTTTTATTATCTTTTGGCTTTAGTTTTCATTTTTTAGGACTAACATATTGACTTTTGGCTTTAGTTTTCGTGTGTTTTTCATGTAAAAAAATTTGAAGTGATCGTTCGATCTCCCTAGGCAATCGATCGATACCCCAGGGTGATCGATCGATCACCTGTTCAGAAGCAAAGCAGATAAGTGTTTTGGTTTATTCCGGTTTATTTAAAAAAAAAAGAAAAAATGTAAAACACGACATCATCACGTTTTCACCAGATCAAAACTTCACTTTCTTCTTTCTTCTTCACCACTTTGATTTTTTTTGGTCAAGAACTTCAAAAACCCATAACTCTCTCAATTCTCAACCAAATTTAGTGTTCTAATAGTCAAAATCCATCTACTCTTCGAGTTCTATCCACCCATACCATCGGGTTTTGCTATTACTCAGGATGGCACAAACAAATCCTACTCGTAGAGCACGCCCTAGGAGGTCGACAGATACTCCTCCGCCACAGCAACCACCTCCTCCACCACCATCTTCCTCTCGAGCTATGGTTATTCGATCTTCGGATGCTCCTCCACCTCTTCTTGCGAATGCGAGACAATGGAGGAATGCAGACAGACTGAAGTTGGTACAACTGAAGAAGGCGTCTATGCCTTCAATCAAGCAGAGCTGCTATGAGACATTAGGGAAGCTCGGGCTGCTTCCAGGCATGGGTCCGTTGTTCGCTAATATGGCTTTAGGCGATCTCTGGCGCCTTAGCGAGCCCACTTATCTTCACTTCTCTCGCGAGTTTCTTACCTCGGTCGAGGTTACTTATGCTGATGCAGCAGAGCAGGCTGCGAGCAAGGGAGTTATTTCATTCATAGTGGGGCAAAAATTCTACAGTTTGACTATCCCGGAGCTTTGCACCTTGTTCGGATTCAGCAATGGGGAGCGGACAGCTCTATTTTGGCATGAGGACTTCTTTGCCTTTTGCGAGATCATTGGCTCGGGGCGCTTTGTTGCGCGCCGTTCGAAGGAGTCCTGGATTCGTAGTCCGTTTTTGAGGTATGCTTGTAGAATGCTGGGAAATCATTTATTTGGTGCTACTGTTGCTGCAGACGTGTCACAGTGGGAGCTCATTCTGATGTTCTTTGGAGTGAGGCATCTTTTGCCTCAAGATATTGGAGGTCACTACCCCGCCGTTTCTGTATTCAACATGGGGTCCATTATGGCATACCACCTCGCGGATTACAAGAACAATTGATTTGATGGCAAGGCGAATTTGAACTGCGGGTTTGGTGTTGTAATAGCCCGCATCATGGATCATTGCGGTATCAATCTTGTTTCTCAGGATAGGGAGATTGACGGTTCGGGTCGGGATGTCCAGCGACTTGATCTCCACACTCTGGCCAACAAGGAGTTCATTTGTGAACGGATTCGTTTTATACCCACAGAGGGACCATATGTTTACCGGTTTCAGAACCAGAGGAAGCAATACATTCATGTCCAGCTTCTGCAGCCAGCTTTGATAGCGCTTTTGAGTTTTGAGGCTGTGAAGTTTCTTCCGCTAGACCATTTGTGCGCTCCACCTGTGTTTTCCCACCCACGACATGATTCCCGAGGTGATGATGATGGACCACCACCTGCCCCTGTTCCACCACCTACTGAGTCGTCGCAGCATGCTGGTGCTGGCTTTGGCTCTTTCCTTGGAGTTCCTCCATTCTTCTCACAGGCTGCTGGGCCTTTTGAGGGACTCTCATATCCTTACGATATGATTGCCTTCCTCTTACCATCACTACCACAGCCTGCAGATGCATTTCAGGCTTATCAGATTGAGGCAGCGCAGACAAACAATACGCTTCACAGGCGGATTTGGAAGGGTATTACTGAGTTAGCTTCTTACTTTTCGTGCTCTGCTGCAGCTAGAGACGTTCATGAGAACTCTGCTGAGAGTTCTACCTTTGCTGGGAGACGTAGGCGTAGAGGAAAGAGAGCACGAGGTGCTGATGTTTCTGGACCTTCAGGAGCAGGACATAGAGACACTCCATCTCCTTGATAGCAGCGTATTCTATCTCTTTTATCTTTTTCTTTTCTATTTTATTTTGGTGTTTTTATTTTGATCACTCTTCTCTTAACTACTCACCCCGAGGACGATGTGAAGTAAGTATGGGGGAGAGTGTTTCTGGTACTGATTTTTCTTTTTCTTTTGGTGTGTTTTAACTTTTGAGTCTTTTTCTTTGTTTTATTGAGTCAAAAACCTTGTAGGAGATTAAGACGGAAATCGATGATGAATGCTGAATTATTTTCTTGTTTTCTTTTATGATTTCTGAAATGACCATTTTGTTGCAGAAGATATTAGTACAATCAAGCCAGTGAACCCTTTGGCTGAACTCCCTACCTGAAAGTCTCAGCCAGTAGATTCAATTAGATCTGACTGAACTTTTTTTTTCTCATCAGTGTCTTGTCAGGGATTGAACCTCTAACATTCAGGAATGTTCTACCTTTTTACCACTCTGTCTTCATGAATGGCCAGACTCATCTTCAGTTTGGTACCACGCCCTTACCTTTCCTTCTTTCTAACTCCTTTCATTTTCTCACTTTTCATCTTTTTGCACACATGTGAAAAACAATGGAGAGAATAGGATTGACACATTGCTCTGCTGCTTAGGATTGGTTAGTGAAATGATAGGTGGTTAGAAATTTCTTTGTCTTATGGGTTCTGCATGGATTGAAAAGAAAATATACGTTAGTAAAATAATGTGGTGGTTGTTTAATTTTCCCTGGCTGTTTTTAATGTTGTACTGAGATCTGTATTGTAAAAAACTGACCCTACCCGAAATGTCCACGAAAAAAATGAAAAAAAAAAAACAAAAATTGCACGAAAATGGGTTTAGAAATTATTTATAGTCTCAATAGTTCTCTGTTTCCAGGAATTCAATCAGAGTTGACAAATTGGTGGTTTTTGGGTTTATATCAGTATGCTTAGGTAGTAGAGAATTGTGGTTATCAATAGATCCATCTCTCCTGCGATTTTGCATAATATCTTGCATCCATTTCACACTTCTGAGAGCCCTAAACACCTAAACTCCACCGTTAAAATCATCCTTCCTTATACCGAGCCATTTCTTGACATTGATATCTTATGAGAAACTCATGCCATGTTTAATGAATGTTAGAGAGTTAACTGATGGGACGTTGAGTTTGCGGGTTTGGGAATTGGAGTATGGATAGGTTTGGAAAGTTATTGTGGGGAACTAGGGGAGAATGTCTAATGCTTATGTTGACTTATGTGGTCAGATGAAATGTTTTTGCAGGGCAAGGTTCACTGAAATTTCTAGAGTCTCCGTGTTTTCAAACTTGGATTTTGTTAGTCTTTACTTGAGGACAAGCAAAGGTTCAAGTCTGGAGAATTGATATATTTTTGTTTTTACTAACATCTTTAGTGGTTTTCAAACATTTTCTAGGCTTTTCGGAGTCTTTTCTCTTCTGTTTCAGGTGTTTTAGGTGTTGGGACACGTTTAAAGGAAATATGATGATTATGGAGGGTTTCGGAGGGCTTTTGATGAAGAAACGAAGAATTCAGAGTTGAGGAAGCAGTGATCGATCGATCACTTCAAGTGGATCGATCGATCCTCACCGGTTCAATAAGTGATCGATCGATCCACCATGGTGATCGATCGATCACCCTCCTGACGAAAAAATAATTACTTTTTCCTTTTCTGATTTCCTAATTTCGAGGGAGGAATCCTGAAAACACAAAAAGAGAACCTTAGGACGTTTTTGAGGTTTTGTACTTTCTTTTTCACAGACTTTGGAGATTTTACTTTACGTTGTAAGCTTTGGGAGACGAATATCTTCATCTTAACCTCTTGGAGAAGTTTTTCTGAACCCTCTTTGATTTCGTTTATGTCTTTCAATAAAACCATGTTTCTCGCTTCCATGATCATGTCTGAGTAATTCCATTGTTAGGTTTTAGGGATTTCAATGATTTTCATGTTTTAATTATTTAGGATTTTAGACAAGAGAAAACTATCTTTAGAATTCTTCATCTAAGTGAATCTTATTGTCTGAACTTGATTGATCACCTAGTTCATGATTTTAGGTTGATAAATTCAATGGGAATTGGTTTTGAAACCTCATAAACACTTAGATGAGCAACCAATGAGAATTGATGTTAAAGTGTTTTTTGAACTAATCAAACTTGAACAGTAATGCATGCTTAGTCTTTATCGAATTCGACGGGT
Source organism: Anastatica hierochuntica (assembly GCA_900406275.1). Classification (NCBI taxonomy): domain Eukaryota; kingdom Viridiplantae; phylum Streptophyta; class Magnoliopsida; order Brassicales; family Brassicaceae; genus Anastatica; species Anastatica hierochuntica. Next base: position 11,235 of record OVAN01008444.1, on the reverse strand, counting down.
GTTAGTCTTCATTATTCTAAGTATAGGGATTAAATACTATGGGGGGAGATTTGTCTAATTCTGTGTTTTGAGTTCTAGAATGGATCTTAATTTGTTTTATTGTCTGATTTCCTGAACGTTGACTATGATTTCCTGCGAAATACCCTGAGACCTGACGCTTTTCTTCCATTGATTTATATCGTTTTTAACATTCGCTTCTATTTACTTTTGCATTCAAAAACAACAAACAACCATCTTTTGTCTTCTAGCTTAATCTGAAATTAAGAATCGTAGTGTGTATCTTGGTCTTTATGGATTCGATCCCTGAAATACTACTGCGATTTGCTGTGTACTTGCAGTGTAGTTTAAGGGTTAAAACCTGAGATATCACTAGACTTGATTTTGAAGTTGTTGTTGCGGATTTGTGGCGGCCTTTTCTCCATTCTTTCACTGTTAGTAAATGGCTCATCATATTCTCTAGTCCTTGCTTCTCCTTTAGGTCAATGGATTAGAGGGTTAACGGGTTTCCATTACCTCCGACTACTACTTGAGGTGGATGTTCTTGTTTTCTCCTTGTTGATTCCCCACTGGTACTTGAGGATTAACTTCTTCCATGCCTTGATTCATCCTTAATCTATCTAGATGGGTTTGTATTTCTCTAGCTTTTCTTTGTTTTGAGTTCTTCGTTTCGATGTGAGTAGGATCAATATCAAGAAGTCTTGTATTTGGTTCACTCCTAGACTCCGTGATCATATACCTTCACAAATCCAAGACAAAATAACAAAAAAAGAGTTAGATCGTGGATAAATGAAACAAAAAGTAAAATCTATTCATGTGAATTCTAGAAATTTCTGTGAAGATTCTAGCTATTCTAAATCCTTACGCAATGACGCCAAAACTTGTCGGGAAGTTTCGAAGGGCTTCTAAAAAATTTTAAATTTATAAACTTAGAAGCTAAAACCTCACTATATTGTAAGAGAATTGTTCCTAGGTTGTAGTATTTAAGGTTATCGTCCAACGATTTGAAGGGGTTTAAGCTATGCGTTAATCAAAAGAGAATGCACTAAAAATAAGTGTAGGATAATCAAATTATGTTGGGGTGTCACTAATCTCAACTCAGTCAAACATAAATATAAGTAAAAATAATTGAAATGTACAAATAAAGACTTAATTAAGGTAAGCAATAAACAAAACACAAGAAAGTTGCAAACTTTCACTCTTAACACTATTAAAGATGGAATCTTGAGATATAATAATCAGTTCGGGCTCAATCTAGAACCTTAATGTATCTAATCCAGGACTTATTGAATGGTTAAAGCTATTCTTAGGCCAATGATCCTCTCATTATCGATCTATCCATTTTCATGGCGAAGATCTATTCACCCATGCACATTACAAAATTCAACTCTCACTTCTTGTCTATCTAAACATGCAAGTGATAGTAATTTACAAGCTGTTTTAGCATCTAACATCCATAGTACTTTACTTTCGTGAGTCTAGGTTAAAAACATAGGTTTTGTTCTATTCAACATTTCATCGAACACTTACTAGGCGTCAATGAACATGGAACATTCTTTAAATGATCTAAACAAAACCTAATTGAAATTTGTGCCAAAACCTAACCTAATATCCAATACAATCCTAAATATAACCCTAGCCCACTACATCTCAAGATCCTAAATGAAACAACTCACTAAGATTCGTAGAAATCCAAAGATAAAGTTTTGGTCTTTGAGCTTCCATATATAACCTTAGATCTAAGAACTAAAAGTGATAGAAGAAGAAGAAGATGGACACAAATCTAAAAAAGATCCAAAGTATTAAACAGTTTGATCATGTTTTGAGATTTAAAACCCTTAAAAGCTATGAAAAGAAATCAAAGAGGTGAAATATATGAAAGATGTTCAAAGATATGTTCTTGATGAATTAAAGAGACTATTTATACAAGTTGAGAGGTAGAAGAGTTGCCCTAGGAGTCATTTTTGTTGAGTGGAGCGAGTTATGAAGCTCATATTGCTCACTATCAACAAGGCATGTCGATAGTTGCTTGCATTCGGCAGACATTTGGTTCTACTTGCTACTATCGACCTTATGCTAGCCACTATCGATCTGCCTGATCGATAGCAGCAAGTATGAATTGTCTTTTGCTTCCGCTTTGCTCATCTGCTTGCTCCTCTGCTTGCTCGTTTGCTTAAATCTTCTCCACATGCATTTAGCTCCTTTTTCTTTTTGGTTCTTGACTTTAATTCCATCTAGAATCCATCCATTAGGTCTTTCATTGAGCTTGTCCAAAGGTATACCTACAAATGCAAAAATATGTATGCAAATGCAACAAAATCCTACACCTAGACTCAATTCCTAAAGTACATGAATTATAGAGATTAAATGCATTTTTTACAACCTAAATATAGCAAAATCATGATTAAAATGAATATAAAGATGCATGAAAATGTATACACATCAAAACGCAAAAAATACACAGACATATTTTAAAGGAAATGAATCATTAATCAGAAGAGGGTCAGATTAGGCTTAGTTAAAAGAAAGAGGGGAAAAAGGAACGTTCCGGGGTATGAAGTAAACAACTGTAAAGCAGAAGTAGAGATAATGCTCTGCTGTTCTTTTTCCCACTATTCATCCATTGAGTTCAATCTCTCTCTCTCTCTCTCTCACAAACACACACAGACGCATTTTGCAAGTTGATACACTTTTCTACTCCCTATATAAACATTACATTTCTCAATATCAACAATTGCATCATACATTGAACATATTCTCATTATGATCCTATAGTCATTAATTATCCGTTCGTTCACTTGCAATTTCGTTTCATAGAGGAAGAGAGAGGGAGAGTTTCTTTTTAGAAGATTTCTTCTTTTTTTTCTTTTTCTCAAGAGTAGCACTAAACAATGGCAATTTCACTAGCCGTCTTGGCTACTGTCTTTGGCATTCTAGGTATATCTTCTCACGCTTACCTACACGGTCAAAATGCATGCATTTACATGAGCTATCGTAAATTCTAACATGATGATAATTATTTTGTAGGGGATATAATCTCTTTCTTCGTCTGCCTTGCCCCAATGTAAGTACGCCATAACTCTTTGGACTTTCCTTTAACATGAGTAATGTTTTAAGCTAAGCATTAAGCATATATATATATATATACATGTCCTTTGTACACTAGACCGACGTTCGTCCGTATACACAAGAGGAAATCTTCTGAAGGGTATCAGTCGATCCCTTACGTGATTGCGCTCTTCAGTGCGATGTTATGGATATACTACGCAATTATCAAGAAAAATGCAATGATTCTGGTTACTATCAACACCTTTTCCTTCGTCATACAAATCTTCTACATCTCCATCTATCTCTTTTACGCTCCTAAGAAGGAAAAGGTCCGTATTTTATATATAGGAATGCAATAATTCTCTTGAACATACACAATAAAATTACTATTAATATTTAATGGAACGGTGTGTTTCAATATGGCAGACTCTAACGGTGAAGTTAGTCCTCTTTGTGAATGTGTTCACCTTCGGCATAATCTTCTTGCTGACGTTCTTTCTTGTTCATGGCAACAAACGTGTTCAAGTTCTTGGATACATTTGTATGGTCTTTGCTCTGTGCGTTTTTGTTGCACCCCTTGGCATCATTGTAAGTCTCTCTTTCTTATTCTCTCATTCGTCCACCGAAGGTCTTCTCCTCATCGGTTAAATCTTGAAAACACAGAGGAAAGTGATCAAAACGAAGAGTGCGGAGTTCATGCCGTTCGGTCTCTCCTTCTTCCTAACCCTGTCAGCTGTTATGTGGTTCTTCTACGGCCTTCTCCTCAAAGACATGAACGTGGCCGTAAGTCAACTACTCTTTATATTTGCCTTATTATTATGTTCAAGCCAACGCTTAAAGCTAATGTTTTTTTTTATTCTAACGTGTTTCTGCAGCTGCCAAATGTTTTAGGTTTCCTCTTTGGAGTACTTCAGATGATACTATACTTGGTCTACAAGAAACCTGGGACAAAAGTTTTGGAGCCACCGGGGATTAAGCTTCAGGACATATCTGAGCATGTCGTCGATGTCGTGCGGCTTAGTTCGATGGTTTGCTCCTCACAGATGAGAGCTTTGGTTCCACAAGACAGTGCCAACATGGAAGACACCATTGACATAGAAGAGAAGATCAAAGGAGACATTGAGAAGGTTAAAGACAGCAAAGAAGTATTTCTCATTTCTAAGAATTAATTAGCTCAAAAGTATGAATTGTCCATGTTTATGTGTTTCAGTTTGCTTGCATGTTAAGTTAGGGTTTGCTGTTTAGTTTCGGCTTGACCAGTGTGGTTGTACATCTATCTCTCCCTCCTGTGTGATTTCTCCATCCCTCTCATTCTGAATGTACGATAGCTCTTAACTATTAATCTCGTTTGTCTATTTACCATGTGTAATAAGAGGAAAAATATATGGGTGTACAACGGAGCAAATTATTTTCTTTGCCAAGATCATAGTATTAATTTATATTTGAATATCACTAGGCTAATACCGGCGCGCATTTTGTCTGTAGTAGATATCTCCTCAACCTAATTTTAAAAGAATACTAAAATTGAATCTGCCCTGCGCAGATATATTTTTTATTATATACATTTGAGTTGAACAAATATTAAAAGTATGTAAAATGAAATTTAGAAAGTTATATTGTATTGTTAACCAAATAATAATGAATGTTATAATTATTTTTAATGAATTTAACAAATCCAAACTTAAATGACAACTTTTTTAAGTAAATAAAAAATAGGATTCTGTTTTAATATAATAAATATATGGTTTTATAAGCACTGTTTTTTGTTATTCAAATTTACTGTTTTGTTCAAAACAAATATCTCCTTACACTGATTTTAATTAAGGTTCTTGTTTATTTTTAACCATTGTATATAAAAGAGTATACAAGACTTGTCTGCGAAGAGTTTTCACGGTTTATAACAAAAAAAAAGAAGAGTTTTCACGGTCCATATGCGCATATATATGATGGTATATAAACTTAAATACTAATTTTTAAAGTATGGTCCAATTCTGCCAATGTGTCCAATTTGAATAGTAATAATCTTAAATAGACTCAAACAAACGTGAAAGAACTGTCGAATGAATGCATGTAGGTGATACGAGACATTCCATCTACTTCTTACTATTTCCACCACATACCCGACAATACAACACTTAAAATCTCAATTTCAGATACACTAAATTGAGGAGAGCTAAATATAAAATTACAATAGAACCACAAGAAAATGCAATCCTATACCAGATCAGTGGTCATTTCCATATACATTGAAACTAAGCCAAATATTAAAAACTAGTACCTGTGTAGGTAACTGTAGTGTTCAGATTTGAGAAAACTCAATAGATAGAGAGTGAGAGCTCACACGTTAAAACTTATTTGACGCAGAACGCTTTGACTTTTCTACCTAATAGTGTACATCATTTCAGAGAAACGATTGTTTTTTTTTTTGTTAAAGAGCGAGAAATGATTGTTCTTAGCTTACAGAAAATGAAACCATAGTATTTGTAGGTAAAAGCTGAAAGAACTAAACTGATGAACAACACAAACACAAACTAAAAAACACAATCTCTTATTATGAATCGTTTAAACACACAGTTTAATATGATTGACTCAATCTACCACAGTTTGGTGATTGACACAGACCAATCCCTAAATACTACCCAATGAAGTACACTCTTCTCTCTCTCAAAGATACGTGCACTCACCAACCACAGAAGTTGTATCACCCAGGCGTCCTTTGTCTCTTAAGCAGACTGTTGCTAAAAACCTAGATTTTGTTCCTCGCTTTCTGCAAAAAGTGTCTCCTCTCCAAACAATGATATTACACTTATATTAGCGCTCCACCGAATATCATCCATATATTCTTGTGTATCTTCCAAATCTCCAATATTCCTTTTGTTCTTATTTTCCTTTTTTTCTCGAACACGTCAGCAGCTAGTTCTTCATACTTATGTATCTGTTGTGTCATACATCAAAACCTTGTTGCACGTGCCTGAGCCAGAACTCTCGTTCTCATAATCTCCCCCTTTTTGTGTGAATGTGATAATCCAAGCACCTGTTGCAAATAGCCACACACCAAGCCAAGAACAAAATAATACCTATGCAACAAAACTTATAGATCACACACTACTGATTACGGTAATTCAGAAGTGGTTAAACAAACTGGAATACACAAGAGATAGTAGGTTCTGACAACATCACCAGACATAAAAGATAGCAACAAGAAACATAGTTATAAGTCCTGACAAGGAGTGAACAAAGCAAAAAGAACAGAGAACATAAACAGAGAACAAGAACACTTCAATCAGTCTACATCCTCCATGACACGATCCGATGCAGTAGCATCAACATCCTCCTCATCTGATTCAGCTGCATGACGTACATCATGAATGTTGTATTCTCCCCCCTGATTGGATGCATATTCACACAAAAACATAGTTGAAACAAAAATGGAAAGAGAAAGGTATAACAAAGAGAGAACACAACTTACCTTGGAGACGCATCTCCATCTGATGGATCATGCGCTTAAGATTGCGCAAATCAAAAGCCAGAGACAGGGGCCTCAAATCTTGCTCACCATCCAACCTTCGAGCGCTCTTATCCAGTGAAATAGCCCTTGGCGAAGCAGAGGTCTTGTCATGACGATACTCAGGAACAACTCGTTGAAACTTCAGAAGCTGGTAGATCAATTTGGGAAAAGGCAGACGAATACCCAGGAGATGTGGATTCTTTGCAATTTCCAGAATCTGAGAATACACGAGCCTTCCAAAACTGAAAGGCTTCCCATAGACCAACATATGAATACACTTAGTATGAATCTGAGTCATGGTGGTACTATTTGCAGACGGGATCAAGTTGCGGCAGTAGAGCTTGTATAGAATGACCATGATTTAAGTTAGATGCTTAGACTGGAAGTCTTCCCACCGATTTTTCTTTCCTCCAGTCAAGAGCATAATCGCCTCAGATAGCGGAGCATCCAGATAGACTTCTGAGTCATGACTAGGAGTTGAATCAAACAGAAGTAGAAACATGCGGTTGATCAAGTCTGGTGAGAACTCATACAGCTGCCCCCTCACATACACCAGCAACAGGTCATGGGAATTACTCGCAAAATCACCAAGGTTACTGTAGAACTCTCTAACCACTTGGAGCACATACTGATCTATCTCGACAACTGTGGTCAAAAGTCCTGCAGTTTTCAGTATATCCTCTACCCCCATCAAATCGGGCTGACCTAAAGGAAGATATTTCTGATCCAAAAAAGCCCTAAATTTAAAGCTTTTGTAAGCTTCAGACCCCTTTTCAGTGAGAAATTTCATATTAAAAGGCCTTACCGGAGGTCTGTCATAGATGGCAGGAAACATGAGAACCTTTCGCAGATGGTGCTTGCGATTCTCAAGCATGCGCTCTTCAAAAGATGGAAAGTCACTGGATGCGCCTTCGCGAGGATCCCTAAACAGTGACTCATCATCATCGATTTCCTCTGCATCGACATATTCAGGTACATCATCAACATCACCACCAGTGTATGCCATTGGCGCCTTTCCAGGGCGTTTATTCGGTCGAGATGTTCCCAAGAATAACCCTCGAGAGTAACAATTGCAGGAACAGTTGCAAATGATGTCTGCTGGGATCGAGCATTAGCAGCGACAACACGATGAAGAGCCTCCCTCTGAGTGCGAGTAAGCGGCATGGTGTGATCTCCCAAGGATGAGAGCAAAGAGTTTTTTTTCTTTTTGTGATGGAAGTTACAGAGTCGCGGCTCAATTAGGGTTTGTGTGACACATTTCCTTGGCGGTAACCTGAACTGACTAACAGGAGGCAAAACAAAACCGGACCTGCATGGGCCACTTAAATGGACTTGGTCAGATGACTTTAGAGATAAAAACATGTTACACAAAGAAACAATTTATTGAAAAAATTCTCAACCACAGCAGTATCGCACACTCACATTTTAACACAAATCATCACCTTTTCAGATTACTAGTAACGTTCCCATGTAGCAATTCACTATGTGACTACAGAGAATGCAGAACAGCCTTTCTTATACTTTAAATTTTTGGGATCAACATATGAGATAAAATGATTTTAGTGACAAAGAAACTCTGACTTTCAAAAGGGTTAACGGAACAGATCACTCATAGGCACACCAACAATTGTCTCATAGCTCTGCAATTTCTCAACCTTTAATATGTAATTTTAGTTAGAAAGCGTAATTGTTAACCCACCAGCCCATCAAAGTAGCTATTTCTCTATGAGTAGCTTTCACTTTTGATGATCAGCATACCTCAACAAGAATTCACATTATTTCTGAATAGAGCATGAAACTTAAACCCCTCTGCTTATGAAATATTTGTTATGGACGTCACTGGTGCTTAAGTTCCACAGACTTTTGGCTGATCATAAAGGTATACCTTTCTCAGAGTCCACTGTCACTAAATTAAGTAACCTCATATTGCAAGTGTATCACACATCCTGAGTCATTCTTATCTTGATCACCAGACTTTGCCCTCACAAGACAACTGAGACATCTGATTGCTGATGAGAGGTTTTGTAAAAAAATAACCAAGGCATAACTGAGACATGTGGTAGAACTATGAGTCCGAGTCACAGTGATATCTACAAGTGACCTGTCAATCACACACTTGAACAGAATAAAGTCAGAGTTCACAAATACCAAGAGCGTTACGCATAAACATGAAGGTATTAAGGTCAAGAGGCTTTGTGAAAAAATCATTTAACTGCTTGTCAGTTGTCACATGTTCAATCACCACAAGTTTATCCTCAACTAGTTCTCTTACGAAGTGATGTCTAATCGCAACATGCTTTGTGCGTGAGTGCTGAACTAGATTCTTCGAGACATTGATTGCACTTTTGTTATCACAAAACACATGAAAGGGATCAGTAACAATACAATAGTCTGCAAGCATTTGCCGCATCCAGAGGAGTTGAGTACAACAGTTACCAAGAGCAATGTATTCTGCCTCAGCTGTTGATAGGGTTACTGATGCAATATGGATCAACAGCAAAATCAAAGGACATAAGCTAAGTCATGAACCAACAAATCCAAGGATCATGACATGGTTTAATGGCTTTGCTAAGGAGCAGATTGGTATGATGCATGAGGTATTGGATCGAGAGAAGCATAAGGATTCAAGACAGATCGTGTTGGGCTTGAATATTCATGGAAAATCAGTCTTCAGACATATCTTAGTCCACACGAAGAAAGGCCCATCAAGCCTGAACCTTATATGGTCGAATAATATTTCAATCTGACGGCAATGCGAAAATCTACAACCATGCGAAAGGGCAAACCGAGATATTTAAGTGTTCGATTTGTATTCTTATTTGTTTAGCACTATTTCTTTTAGTTTAGTATTTTTGATTTGGTTTAGTTGTTTAGAAAAACCCTAGTTTTATTTTCTATTTAAGCTTTGTAGTTGCAGACATTGAAATTAATTGATCAATCGAGAGTTTTATGAAAGTTTCTTTCTTCTTCACAGTGATTGTGAACCCTCGTTCGTAATCGAAGAACTGCTACCTTCAGAGTTCATTCTCTACAGCTTTTACCCATTCACCAAATCTATCGATTCTCATCTATCATCTTCTTCATCCATCTTCTACCTTTCATCTTCTTTTCATTATAATAAAAAAAAAACCAAAGAAAACCCAAAAAGAAAAATTCAGATCTCTTTTTTCAGAAGATTCAGGGATTAAAACAACATAGAGTTCTCAAGGTTGCATCAGGTGGTATCAGAGCAACTGAATCAGAGATCACAGGAAACCATAGCTGGAGATTTCAGCAAAAGAAGGAAGACACAAGAGGTGACGTTGACTGAATGATAGATAAAAGCCATTGCTTCTGCAATTGCTCAAGTTCTGACATCAAAAACAGAATTTTATCAAAGAATGGAACATCCAATCACTAGCAAGGAGGCCACGAAATCTGAGAGCGAGCTGCGAGCTGTCCAATAGAACATCAAGCAATCGATTCCAGCCACACCTCCATCCATAATCGCTGCAATTGAAGAGATCAAAGAACCAGAACCAACTGCTCCTTGCGAAGAAAAACAACAAACTTGAGGTAAATATTTAGACTCCAAAAAATGAATGAAACCTAACTTGTTATCTTTAGGTACAAAACAAACTGTGTTTGAGGTCTACACTATGCAAAGAGTGGGATTACAATGAACTCACATTGAATCCTTCTGAAGTTATGAAACAACAAGCAAACCGAGTAAGCTGCCTAGAAAACAGATTTGACGTAAGAGCACTCCGAGGAGCATATCTCTCCAACAAAAGGGAATTAGGCAACAAGCTCAATTGTTCTGGAAGCCTTACTCATCATGGCATCTTTTCCGACTTGTTTCATGATGACGACATATTAGACCAAAAAGTTATGAATTTTGCAAATTGGTCGTATATGACTAATCGCGATCTGGGCGTATACGCGCTCTAGGGAGCATTCCGACTAACCAAGAGGGATCTAAGGGATGAACCAACTTGTTACAAATTCTTAAGTCATGAAGGAATCACGTCAAAAAGGTTTAGGGCAAAAAGCAATTTTGTGCTAAAAGATATGGATCATATAAAACAGGTCATTCTGCACTTGCCTGGTTTCGAGACTTCCAAGTTTGAAACACTTCAATCCAAAATATGGCGACCAGAGTCAAATGAAGGTATTCGCAAAGCTGTGAAATGCTCAAGAAGAATCTATAAGCAAGAGGAGGATGAGCGAATCACACCACCTGATTTGGACCAGGACAAGCACCAAGATGTCAACTACTTCATGCTGATCAAAGAAGCACCACCTGATTCAAGTCTCAAGCCAGAACCGAATGATGTGGATTTGAGGACAAATCCTTTTAAAGGAGGAGAGGATGATGCAATATGGAACAGCAGCAAAATCAAAGGACAAAAGCTAAGTCATGAACCAACAAAGCCAATGATCATAACATGGTTTAATGACATTGCTAAGGAGCTGATTGGTATGATGCATGAGGTATTGGACCGAGGGAAGCATAAGGATTCAAGACAGATCGTGTATGGCTTGAATATTCATGGAAAATTAGTCTTTAGACATATCTTAGTCCACACGAAAAAAGGCCCATCAAGACTGAACCTTATATGGTCGAATAATATATCAATCTGACGGCAATACGAAAATCTACAACCATGCGAAAGGGCAAACCGAGATATTTAATTGTTCGA